>JAWLRI010000204.1:487717-559582 GCA_034781795.1 Crypturellus tataupa
GAAAAAGAAAAAGAAAAAGAAAAAGAAAAAGAAAAAGAAAAAGAAAAAGAAAAAGAAAAAGAAAAAGAAAAAGAAAGGAAGAAAAAAACTTCTTCCAGATGAAGTTGTTCTCTCCCCCTCTTCCTCCTTCACCCTTTTATATATAAACAGTGTGGGAGACTAGATATAGGATGAGAGAAGGAAAAAAGACGAAGCTTAAGAGAGGGTGTGAGAGATGTTGGTGAGGAAGAGGATATCATGCTAAACATGGGCGTAGAAACCAGAAGGCAGTGTTAGCAAGGGAAGAACCAGCAGGAGAAAAGATGGACTGAGAAAAAGCCTGAAGTGAGAGAGGAGGGAGTCGAAGGGTTCGGGCAGCTGCTCACTTCACACCTGAAACAGCAGGTACCTCTTAGAATAGATTTTAATCAAGTTCCACCCATGGATTATGGTGAAATCATGAGCAGCCACTTATTTTGTGCCAAACAACTGCTGTAATAGTTTTCCCTGATGGATACTGAGAAGCTTAATTAGTTTATGACTTTGTGAGTTTTTGGCTAGGAGAGTCTGGAGAAGTGCCGCTTGTTTCAGCTCACTTTCACCACACAATCAGCTTTGATGAGGTTCCACAGGATTTTTTTCTCACTGTGGTCCTCTGTTTACCTCTCAGATGTCCCCATGCAGCAGAACATGGCTCTGTTTGAGTTCAACGGCCAGTGCGGCTATCTGCTCAAGCACGAATTCCTGCGGCGTCCAGACAAGCAGTTTGACCCCTTCTCCCTGGACCGTCTGGATGTGGTGGTGGCCAGTACCCTGTCTGTTACGGCAAGTACATGCCCTGGTGTTCCTTCTCCGTGACGGCCACGTGTGTGGAACCAGCATCTGGGTCCCCTCTCTTTACCACCCAGCAGGGATCCTCTGAAAGCAGAGGGGCCTGTGTGAGAGTGTTACCATGGCAACTCCCCAGTTTCTTTCACTATTTTATATTAATCACACGACAGTGGAAAATTAGCATCCGACACACTGAAGGATCCAAGACTGTGAGGAGGGTGAAGGAGGAGGATCAAGGAGGTGCTAAAGCAAGAGCCATCGGGGAGGAACGGGTCAAAGAAACAGTACATTGTGCTGTTGATTGGAGGCTGCAGCAGAAAGGGTGTTTTGGGTCTGGAGAAGGACTTTGTTGGGTAGCTCAAGGTGGGCTTTTCTATGTTATGCTTTTCTACAGTTGCTAACTGTGTTTCGTTTTGTTCCTAGATCCTTTCTGGACAGTTCCTCTCAGACCGCAGCGTGAAGACGTATGTGGAAGTGGAGCTTTTTGGGTTGCCAAGGGACACAAAACGCAAATACAGAACCAAACTGACCTCCACTGCCAACTCCATTAACCCTGTGTGGAAAGAAGAGCCTTTTGTTTTTGAAAAGGTAGTAGCACCTGGTGGTAATTTGGACAGAAAGTCCCTAGAGATACTGTGGGTCAAAAGCAGCAGGGATTCCTTTCTGGGAGTCTGAAAGGCATGGTTTAGACACACCAGGAGTTACATGTTCTGCTCTCAGATAATGCATATCCAAAACAATTCTCTCTGAAGATTTCCATTTATAGGTAAGAGAGTATAGGGAAAGTTTCTGAAAATAACAGATATCACAAGTCTCCCCTCTCTGATGCACTTTGGGCAGAATACACTTATCAACTTTGAAAACATCAAGCATGAGGAAGCAGAAAAGAATTAAACCAATGTGGTAACGCGATATGATGAGAAACAGATAGAGGACAAGTAATGGCACCAGCAGGGAGGTTTTGAGGTGTGCCAGATCATGGGGAGATGCCACATCTGTCCACAAGAATTGGACTACTAATGCAACTATTGGATTATGGGAAGTAAAGTGATAGTAAGGTTTGGGTTACGAGGGCAAAATACATGTTACATATTCATTTCCGTCAAGCACACTGAAACATCAGGCACGTTAGCATGCTAGTCATGTGGTGCATGCATTTCAGAAAACTTTTTTGAGACTAGAGGTTTTTTTTATGGCAGAAAAAGTGGTGGAAGGAACAGCCCTTATGGCAGAGCTCCTGGGTTTATATAACCCTTCCAAATTCATTTCCCTCTCTGACAAATTGCATCATGGAAGTTGTGGTTTGGAGAGAGAGTGACACACAGGTGCATTTCTTTGTTTTGTTATTTATTTTCCACAGATCATGATGCCAGAGTTGGCATCTCTCAAACTTGTGGCCTGGGAAGAAGGAGGCAAGTTCATCGGGCATCGTGTCATTCCCATTATTGCTGTGCATTCGGGTAAGTCTTGTGGAAATTCCCTCACTCCTCAAACCTTTGATTGGAAACTGGTGAAGATAGGAGCACCTGCATATTTGGCCCCTTAGTCTTTAGTGTAGGATGCACTTATAGGCCTTCAAACTCCTCCTATTAGAACATGAGCAAGAGTGGGGAAGGACTGGGTCAGTTGATCTTTTCTGCTTTCTCTTTTCAGGCTACCACCACGTTTGTCTCCGCAGTGAGAGTAACATGCCGCTCACAATGCCCTCGCTGTTCGTGTACCTGGAGATAAAGGACTACGTTCCTGACGCGTGGGCAGGTAGTAGGGCAATGTGTGAGGTGGGGTGAGATGGGATAGGGCTGAGGATGGGAGAGAACTTCATCTTCCTCGTTCGAAGGGGATTTTGCTGATGCTGGGATACAAAGATCCTTCTTTTTAAGGCAGATAGTCAAAAGGTGCAATGAATGAGGTACACGCTGTAAGTATTTATTTCTGCAGGGTTGGAGCATAGAGATGTGCATCTTATTAATGTCTTAGCCTGGCTTTGGACTGGGGAGCAATATCATCTTGTCAACTCCATATCAAAGTCCTTGAACATTAGTTGTGAACTGTCACCACAGAGTATGACTGAGGCAAAATAAAAGAAGTTCCTTCCTTTTAAGCTATTAGGGAAAAACTTTTCAGAAGTGGAGAATGTGAAATCTATTTTCTTTCTAAGCCAATAAAGGAAACCAGAAAAACAAGAAAAACAAAATACAGTGAGTTATTTGATAACCTAAACTTGCTCTCCTTTCTAGACCTGACTATTGCTCTTTCCAACCCAATCAAGTTCTTCAGTCTCCAAGACAAGAGATCAGTGAAGCTAAAAGATGGCTCAGGCTCAGTGAAGGTGAATTCTTCTGAGTTCTATCATAATCTCTCAAACCTGCTGTGTGGTTTTCATCCGAAATAATGAAAAGGATTGCCAAGAGGCTTTCCATTGTCCTGGAGCAAGGCTGTCCAAGAATGGATGTATCTATTTACTATTTCTGGGCTGAAGCAGGCAGAGGCCTGCCTTCAGTGTAGAGGTAGAAAATACCCAAGACCAACATCTGCGGAAGAAGCTTCTGAGGGTATTTCATACACTTCTGAAGCTCCTGTCAGTGGATGTTACCACTGTTGCCACTGGAGGATAAACTTAGCAATGTGATATACTTGAAAGCCAGACAAATTTCTTAAACATTCAGTAATGCAGGAAGCGTATGCCAGCTCTTGGTGTGTCTTTGAGGGGATTTTTGGCCACTAATCTTTTGGTCTCCAGTTCCATATGCTGTGCTTTGATTTACCTCTGCTTTTTGCTTTAGAGGCCTGAAACACAGAGAAACTTCACCTCTGCTGAAACTAATGGGCTACCAGAGTCCACCGGGAAATTCCACACTCCTTTTTCAAATGGACCTGCAGGTAAAACTGTGGAGCAGGGATGAGCTAAAAATAGACATGAAAGCCTGTACGCTGCCAAGGCTGGAAAGAGGCAGTGCTGGAAGGATATCCTAATAGGATCAGGACCTCTTGCCCCAACTCACTGTCTTGAATTCTGGTGCCTGTCAATCTTGATGACAATTGCAGGTATCCCAGCCCCGGTTCTTGTGTCTGGTATGAGTATGTATTACTCCACAGTAATTATAACAATAATAAAGTAATCTTGAGTATCTACTGAGAATGCTAAGAACTGAAGCAGAGACCCAGCTGGTATGAACATCATCTCTGACCTCCAAGGCAGAGTTCATGTATATTAGTGTAATATTGCTGTTTCCTGTGCTGAGGACTCTATTGCTTCCAACATGAGGTAACGGAAATCAGTTTCCCTTGAGAAAGAAATACTGGACTCCAAGCATTTACACTCATCTTCCACCATCTTTTTCTCTGCTGTGATATCTGAGCTTCTCCTGGGTTATTCTAAATAGTGCCAGTGATTTAAAAAAAATCATCCTAATTAAAGACAGGATTTAAACTTTTTTGAACTGGCTAAATTTCCAGACAAGTGTCCAAAGATTTGCACTAGTTCTGTAGCCATCTTCCAGAGGAAAGCTCTGAAGCACCACCTTGCTTGTGTGGCAGAGATGTAGCCTTTCACCAGAAGTGTGAAATTGCAGTTTGCACTTTAATTTTGAGCAAAGACATAACATTTCTGAGTGTACGGTTTTAAAATCTGGCTTGATTCTGCTCTGTAATGCCCCACTGCTCCCACCATCTATTACTTTTTTCAGGGGTTGCTTTCTGTAAATCACTGTTGACTACTTTTGACTTTTTAAGTGTGTGAAAATCCCCTGAAAGGGCCCAGAGGCCCTTATTAATTTCAAGTCAGGTAGGAGCATGTCTCTAATTGTCCATTTAGCTTACCTCCTTCTACTTTGATTTTTATAAATTGACAGTAAATCAGTATTTCTCCTTTACTAACTGGTTAGGGTATCCTTTTAGATATCTTAGTATCAAAATAGTCCCTTTCCTCAAGTTTCAAGCCAGAAAGATCACATAATCTATAAAAGTGTAGTGTCTGCCAAACCATCACTGTCTTAAAATCCAATTAGTACAAAGCAAACGCCCTTTTCCTCTGTGGCAGGCAGATATTTCTGCTCCCATTTCTGCTGCACCTGGCAACAGAGTCACCCAGCACTTAAGCATCTCTGTAGCTTGCTTAATTCAGTCACTTTCTGTTCACACCAACAATAGTTCTGTGGCTTGTGTTCCTGCTGAGCTCTCCCCTGCCCATCTTCTCTCTGATTTCAGGAGCAGCAGCTTTGGTGAAGGATACAAATGTGAAAGCAGCGACACAAATTACAGGTAACCCCATTCGTGGTGATTTTAAGGGCTGTAGCCACGACAGTTGTCTTACAGCACCCGTCTGCTCAGTTTCTAACTGGGATAGAGACGATGAAGGCTGGTTTACAAATTAACAAATCCCCAACTCACCCCTGGCAGCTGTAATGGGCAAAGAGAGCCAACCACACGAATCCCTGCACTCAGTGAACCACTCTCCCTGGGTAAGGCACCCTTTGCCCATTTCAGCAACCACTGTGCTGTGTGGTCGGCTCTCATGCTGGAACTGAGCTCAGTCTCAAGACCCACTTGCAAGAAAATGCTTCTTCCAAGAAGCAGCACGTAATTGGGAGGCACAGCAGATATGGTTTAACAATCCAGACCTGGTACTGCCTTGCTCTTGAGCTGTATGCTGGAATTTCCTCACTGTGAGCATTTCAGTCGTTGACCCTGCACAACGCAGCATTGTGTCACACCCACAAGTTCTGTTAATTTGTATACATTCCACAGCAAGAGGGGAAAAAAAAGCTACTTCCCTTGAAAAGATAACTCCCTGGGGCCTTTCAGCCACAGATAACTGCATCCTACTCACTCACTACTGTCCAATAACAAGTTTTCCAGTAGTTCACAGGAATCCTTCCCCCTCAGATTTTGGTCTGCTTGAAAAGCCCTTTCATTCTTTCTTCACAACTGAGGGAATAGGAGGGAATAGTTGTTAAAACTAGAAGTGCTCAAAGCGCCTCTGCTTGTAATTTGGCAAGTGTCACAATGTGCTTCACATATCACAAGGGTTTTTATTTCACTCTGTCTAAAATATCAAGATGCTGTAATAGTCCTGGCTCTACCTAAGCCAGACATCCACCAGTTGCTGAACTGATCTGTGTGTAATTTGAAAAGAGAAAGGAAATCTGAATGATGGCAGTGCTGAAAAAACCTGTCTGACCCCTCCAAAGCATCACAGCAGTGTGAGAAATACTGCGTAAGAGAAGACAGCTCATCTTTGTTTTCTCTTTTAGAGCCACAGACAGCCAGCCTTGAAGAACTGCAGGAGATGAAGCTCTTTCTGAAGCTGCTGAAGAAGCAGGAGAAGGAGCTGAAGGAGCTAGAGCGGAAAGGAAGCAAACGCAAGGAGGAGCTGCTGCAGAGATATTCCGCCCTCTTTTCAGAGCCTCTGTGCCATGGAGGCAAGAAAAGGATTATATATCCTGGAAAAACACAGAAGAAGAAGAGGTAAAATACAGCACAGGTCTCCAGAGGGGCAAGCTGGCTTGTCTTTCACTTCCCCACTTCCTTAGAGGTGCCTTTCTCAGAGAAAAATGTGAGATCAATATGCTCCTCTTCTCTGAAACGGGAATGGAATAGGCAGGGATCATCTCTCTGGGTTTGTGGAGCATCAGATGCTCCCACTGAGAAATGGGTAGGAAGATCAGAAAGGTATCAACACCTCTAGAGACAGCACAGCTGCTGTATCTGTTCCTCAGGAGCATCACAACAGGTGACCTTGGTACGTGGGCCAATCCCGTAGAAACAACAGAAAACACTGACAGCCGAATCCTGGAGCTGAGGGACAGGCTGGAGATGGACCTCATCCACCTAGGGGAGGAATACCACGATGGCATTCGAAAGAAGAAAGAGCAGCATGCCACAGAGGTAAGGACTGCACGTGGCCACACAGAGAGAGCTGAGGACAGGCTGAAAAACAGGTTCCTCTTTACTGAAACCGAGCTCAAAAAACGTGGCCGCCAGTCAGGCAGAAAACACCAAGAGGGGCTTTAGTCCTAGGTTAGCCCTCACAGCAAGGCTGGGGCTCATTAGTCTTGGAAGTTGGAAGGAACTTTCTTGTTTGACTTGGTGGATACAGAAGTAGGTGCCTGCATAAGGTGTTGCCAGCCAACCAGTCCTACGAGTGCGTCAGTGTTTCCCACGTTCTCAGACCCACTACTTTGAGCCAGCAGTAGAAAAAGACACAGTAATGCCTGGAAACAAGTTCCAGTCTCTAGATGCTGGTGATAAATGTGGGATACGTCATCCATTCCAATGGATGACACAATTCCAGGATTTGGAAGCCTTTTCCCAGTTTGCCAGAGGACTTTGCATCATATGCCCTCAATTTTAGGCTCCCTGGTGTGGTTTGGCTTGACAAGCATCTTGCAAGCTTTTCTGCAGGACTGGTTGGCCCATCCCCAGCTGCCCCAGGTAGAAACCAACTGTCTCTTGACAACTAGTTTATCTGGTAACCACACATATTGCCAGACAAAGAAACCAAATAAAACATTCCTGTCTCAGAATCCTTTTTAAAGAATGAGCAAGTCCTCAAAAAAGACTTCAAAAGCCACGTTCTCCCTGCACAGTCCTTAGCCTGTACTCAGGACTTTTTTTTTTTTTTTTGCTTTCAGGCTTCTCTCAGCAGGCAGCAGTGCAGAGAGATCTCACTACACTGGTTATTCTGCTAGTGAGGTGTTATGAGAAAGCAAACTAAACATACTTGCCCCATTACAGCTGTGTGTCTCTTTCAAGACACCCCCGTGTCCTCCTGGCCTTGTTCACATAGGACAGGAAGCCCAGCAGCTTAGGGGCCTCTGTCCTTTACAAGGCAGGCTCTGCTGCTCGAACCCACCTGCCCCCAGGTACAGTGAATCTGCTGCTGCCTCCCACATGAGCAGAGCGCTCAGAAGCAGAGCAGAGAGGTGTGACTGGCTTGGAGGGCTGTTTTGGGAGCCTGAGTGCAGTCTGGCCACGGGTAGGACCTGTGTGTGCCATGATTTGCAGAGCAGGAGCATAGGTTTGCACAAAGCTACGGGGAGCAGTTTCCCACTGGAGCTCAGTTCAAGGAGGGATGAAGCTCAGGTTGGTGGTAATTAAAGCGGGATGGGGTGCTGGGTCTCATCTTGGTTTGCTTTTGATCTTGTGTTGGTCCTTTGAACAGCAAGTTACCAAGATAATAGAGTTAGCCAAAGAGAAGCAGACAGCTGAGCTGAAGGCACTGAAGGAGTCATCAGAAAGGTAAGCTGCTTATTTGAATAACGAAGTAATTGTGCATAGCTCTTACTTGGAATAGCATTTCCTGCTAGGGGACTGTAGTCTTGGAGCACTCTACCGACCAGCTGTCTTAGCTCAGTCTTTTTAATAACTTGAGCATCTAGGCTTGAACAAATTGGGAGAATCAACTCACTAATTTCTAGACAGGCCCTAGGCAATAAGATGGCAGATAAATTCAGTGTCAGTAAATATAAAATAGCATGTATGAAAGGAGATGATGAAGAACAGGAGGGTGACAAATGTCTGTAAAGACATTAATAGTATGGAATAAGAAAGTTATTAGTTTCTTGTAGCTGAAGAAATGTGGCACTCGGTGAAATTCTCAGGTAGTGGCTCTGCTGTAAGGGGTGTAAATGTTAAGTTTCTTGCTATTCCAGATAGAAGTAGACCTAAATTCTGGAGGTAAGGGGGACATTCATGGAAGATAAATGTATATAAATTGGAGAACAGATGAAAAACTGGTAAGGATTAGGAGGAAAAGAGGTTACTGCTCCTCCTCCTAAGGAATACTTGGTCTGTTAACTGGCGCTTCCTTTAAGCAACTGCTTCCAGCTACTGTTGGTGACAGGACACAAGACCGAGAGGCTGCAGTCTGACAGTCATGATTAAGTTCTTATGGCCAGAAAGCAAAACAGAGAGGTGCTAATAGTGATGCTTTGGTGCATGGGATTTGTAATCCCTTCTGTCTCTTTGGTCTCTCTCAGCACGCTTTTCTCTCCACAGCAATATCAAAGAGATTAAGAAGAAACTGGAGGCAAAGAGAGTGGATCGAATCCAAACCATGATGAGAAACACCAGTGACAAGGCTGCTCAGGAGAGGTACTGGATCCCTGTAAGGCAGTCTCTAGGATCAGTTTTACTCCCTGAGCTTTCAAAAGCCTGAGGGGAGTTGAGCCTTTGACTCAAGGGAGTAGGAGCTTATGTGGAAATGGAGGGAGAGGCTGCACAGGAGGACAAACTGCACCTGGAAGAGGACTCTCCCAGTGGCCCTTGTCTTTGGCTCTTTTATTCATTGTAGCTTCTTGCTGAGGTAACAGAGCATCTCCCAGCCACTTCATCATCAGTCTAAGAGCGTTTCCAAATCCTGTGCTTATGCTTAAACCTTGATGGGCATCTATCTCTCCTTAGAATCAAAGCTAGGTCTTCCCTATCCCCTCTAGAGTCTGTTTGCAGTCATTTTCAGCAGCTCTCTCGATTAGGAGGCTGTGTTTAGGCATATAATGGCTGTGTTTTTCTCTCTGTTTCTACTTGTTATAAAAATAAATATTCTGCTACTGAGCTTGTGCACTCAACCACTGCATGCTATGAATCAGTGTTTCACTACCAGCTGTAATAGATTCATGTGGTTAAGGGTACATAAGAGGGTACATGACCTCTTCTGATATCCCTGCACAGGGCAAGGTCCTTTTGATGTTTGTTAAACTGAAAAAAAAAATCGATTTTGCACACACTTATTTGGCTTGTGCTTCAGCCCCTTCCTAAAATTACAGTAGCTTCCTTATGGGAGCGGGTGTTTAATGAGTACATGCGCACCTGTGTCTCCATGGGTACTAGCAGTCCTATCTTGCTGTATGGCACTTTATCAGTATTGATAAACAGGCTTCCTATTAAAGATAATGGATTGATTATAACTTTTTTGTACCTTTCTTTTCTTTCAAGGTTAAAGAAGGAAATTAATAACGCTCACATTCAGGAAGTAGTGCAAACAATCAAACTGGTAAGTTCTAGTGTGACAATCTGCCATGGCATCTGCATCTCCTCCAAAGCGGAGGTCTCCCACGTACACCATCAGCATGTGGCACAGGCAGAACTTGAATTCTTTGAGGTATTTAAATTCTGTTAAAGTGCTGCCGCATCAAGGATTCCAAGCATGTCCTTCAGACTGCCAAACTGCAGCTGAAGACAGATACTGTCCTTTGTAAGATAACACAGGTCCCATCAGGGTTTCATCAGCCCTGACAAAGATGCTATATATCCTGGAGAGTTCTACATTGCATTTCTAATTCAGGGATTTAAAAAGAAGAAAAAAGTATATATAATTCTCAGTGCAACCCGCACATTAATTTTACTGTATGCAGAGTTTTGCAGAAGGGGAGGGGATGGTGTCTCATCTTTATCTATCATCCTGCAAAGCACAACTCATGTGTGTGTGTGTGAAGATACTGTGGGAAAGCACTTTACAGCCCTCTATCTTGCCATCATAAGCTTGGGATGGCTAAGGCATCCCATTTTGCTTATAAAACTTTTAAGCTTTGAGCATTTTTTTTTTTTTTTATGTTTTCCAGTTGACAGAAAGGACAGACAGATATCAACGGAAACTGGAAGAGAAGCAGACAGATAATCTGAAAAAAATCAAGGAGAAGGAAAGCCAGGTAAAGGCAAAAATGAATCTGTGGCTCAGTGCTGCTATGCAGTACAGTAAATCCAGAACACTACAGAGGATCAGTCTTCCTTGTGAGTTCTTTAATTAATGGTACACTCATCCTACCCCCACACACACTTCAGCCACCCACTGCTCAGCACACAGAGAAACTGAATGGCTTAGAGGGTGGTTCTGCAGGAACCTACATGGATCTAAGTCAGAAGTGCTGCTGCACTCCTACATTCCTGGTACATTCACCTGTTTCCCCAAAACACAAGCAAGCAAACAAAAAAAAAATGCTAAATTTAAAGTGTGATGGAGCTACTCCCTTGGAGGAGATTAATTTCCTTCCTAGGTTACTTAGGCTCTTCTGACACTTGCATAGAGACTTTCAAGTTGCTGTGACATGAACACGCAGTCTTAATTCATCTCTCAGGCTTCAATGCAAATCAAAAGAATGTAAATCAGCAAGCTGTCCCCTACCCTCCCAACCTTTTTGCCGCCTTCTTCAGTGAAGCCAAAGGTTGCCTGGGTCCCATTGTGCTGTATAGGGTTGCAAAGCTACTATGTATACACTATAGTATAGCAGATTACTAATAATTCATCATACTGTCCTCTCAGGTTTTCTTCTAACATTAGCACTCTCAGCCTGAACTCAACTTAGCTTCAGTGGCTCAAAAATGATTTGGGGGTTTCTGTTTGCAGCTCCAGCAGGAGGCAATGGTGGAATACAAGGAGAAATTGAAAAGTTTGAATGCGGAGGTGCAGGAGATGGTGAAGAACTGTGCAAAAACAGCCTATCCCGGAGAGCCCACGATACAGAAGGAAGCTGCTCTGAGCACCACTGAGGAGGAACAAGGCTCTACAGAGCAATGGGCAGAAAACGTCGCAGGAGCAGAGGTGTCAGGGCTTGCAGTAGCTACGGCTGAGGCGTCAGGGGCCGAAGCAGCAGTCGAGATCGAAGAAAGCAGATTCTGAGACATCCCTCCCTTACCATTTCACTTCTAAAAGGATATTTACGGAGGCACATAGTGAGGTTAGAGACTTCAGACAGAAGCGTGCCTTACCACTCTGGAAAACTCCTGAAATCCTTCAGGGATTACTACTTACTCTATTATCCTAGAAATAGGAGAGAAGCAGTCTGAAGGGTTCACCCTTCAGAGAAGGCTGTAATTCTCCTTGACTTCCCTAGCCTTAGCCATGAGGTGTTTCAGCAGCATGAAAGGGCCTGTGACAGAAGGCGGTCTAGCATTTAGCATGGATCCAGAGTTCAGCTTTTAGGGCAAGTTTCCTGGCAGTTCTGCTCCTATCACAGAGTACTCTTTGAACTAGATCATTCTGAATGAAATTTCATTGAAAGATGCTCTCTGGTAGCCCACCTAATTGCTCCAGCTGAGAGCTAGCCCAGGCTAAACCCTCCAGAAAAACACAGTGTGGGTATCAGCTCTTCAGCAAAAACTGTTCTGCTCTAAAGCACCCCTCTACTGGCAACACTACTTGCTACTGCAGAGGCAGCCTGTGTTTGTAGGTGGAAAGGTTTGGTAGAAACTCATACCATTTTTGGTTTCGTCAGCATACTGCCTGCTTGCACAACCAGTGCTGGTTTTTTAAATGGTCCCGCTCTCCACAGACAGGTGAGGACAGTTTCAGTGTGTTGGCATCCACACAACAACATTTCCTTCTGAGGAAATGTGTCCTACCAGCATGGTTGCTTTTCTTTCTCCTTAATCTCTTTCTTAACCTCCTCCCCATCCTTTGCAGCTGTTTCTCATTGCTAATTCTAACTTCATGAGTCTGGTAGGAGCCTTCAGGCAAGTTCTCAGGTCCAGAGCTGACACTTCCTGAAGACCCTGTGAGTTTTCAGGTGGCTTCTTAGGCTATGGAGGATGTACCAGAAGGAGTCTGAGAAGCCCGTGGCTTGTCCCGTTTGCAGAATTCTCACCTGCAGCAATTGGACATATCCAAAGCTTCCCTGAAACTCTTTTTTTTCCAGCAAAGCTAAATTAGCCTTGTATTCTGGCCTTCACATAACAAACTCTACCAAAACTGCTAAATTATTTGAAAATATTTTGTTGACCAAATAAAGAGTCATCTGGATACAGTGCCCCTGAACGCACCTCTTAAGAAAAGATACTGGATTAAATACACTGCCCTCCCAGTTAGTGACAACAGAGGCTTAGCCTCCCTTTGTTCAGAACAAGGTAACTGGAAGGATGTGGTCCAACTTCCAGGTTGGTCAAGGGGAAAGTGCTAAACACTGCTGAAGTGGAAATGGGGAAGAAAATCCCAACCTCAACCTGCAGGGGAGTGGATTTGTGGCTACTCTATTATGTGTCCTAGCAGCATCAGCCTCCACCTCCTTGCACTGGTAAGACCATCAATGTATTGCACTGTTCCAGCCACCTCTTGTTGCCCCTTTGTAGAGCCCCAGAAGATAGGGAGCCTTTAAAGCCTCCTGTAGAAGAGAAACAGGTGAGAACATGGTAAGGAAAGGTGCCTGCATCTTTTGGTTGTTTGGTCAAATTAAAGACAAAGGGAAGCCTTTAATATGAGTCAGTAGCAGAAGGGGGGGGTGACCCTGACCACAGCAACTGCTGCCATCCACCCGAATTTCAAGTGCCACTCTGTAGTGGAACCTAATCAGATTCCCCTTTGCCCATAAAAAATATTCCAGGTTTCTGTCCTTTCTGGAAAAGTGAGCTTAATTATGGTAATCCTAGAGCATGGAGTGGCTGTTACATGAAACCTGTTACACATAGAAACTGCGTTAATGAAGGCATTATGAAGTGCTGCTATAAGAGAGCTCCAAGTAGGTATCAGAGACAAGATGCTCCTGGTCTGACATCCAAGAAAAGACCAGTATCTCCCCCTGTAGTGTTACATAGTACTGGGATTATGTATTGTAAATTTCTGACTTATTTATTTTCTAAAAAATAAAACATTTCATTTCTTCAAAAAATTTTATCTTCCTTTTTTCTCTTGAAGTTAGTATATAGGGGAGTAAGTCCAAAGTGTTGCCCAGTGGGAGCGTGTGATAATCCAGACCATAACCTCACATTTTTCTGACACTTGTATCCACAGATCTCAATTTCAATTTCTTGAATCACTAAATATGCAGTAAGGTTTCTTTTAACCATCCAGTCTGTGATCCTGTCCCATCACAAACCACCTCCCTCCTTCCTTTTTACATTTAATACCCAGTTCTAGCAAAGCAATTCCCTAGGAGCTTGAACATCCCGCTGACCCTCCCATTATTGCAGGAGGCCCTGCCTAACCCTTCCATCGAGGCTTCCTGCTCTCTTCTCTCAAACACGGGCTGGGAAAAGCATTTCAACAGGAGTCAAAATTGTTTTGGTGAGTTCACTCTTCTCAGACTGGCTAATCTCTAGTTCTAACCAGCAAAGTCAGAAGAGCTTTCATGGCTCAGATTCTCTCAAGGACATTAACCAACCATCCCTGTTCTTTCCCCCATCCTATAATCCAATGGTGTTCCATGAACTGGGGAAAATAGTGCCCAAGAAATTTGCTAACAGCTAGAGGATTCAGCAAAGTGTCCCCTGCAGCAGCAAAGCTGGGCACAGCTGGAGAAAAAAAAAGAATCAGGAAAACTGCCTTTGACCTTGAATTACCATGAGCACTACACAGAGCTGCCGTGGATGTCACACCAGGGCAGACAGTGGTTTATTGGCAGCTCCCGTCCTCCTAGTACGACCAATGATCTAACTCCAGCTGGACTGATCCTGCTGTTTTTCTGGACACTCTTCTCCGTTCCCTGAAATCTCCCTCACGCTGCGAGTTTGACGGCCTTCAAAAAAGAATGACAAACATCACAGCAAGATAGGACTAAAGCCAAGGAAGTGGCTTATTGATTTGTCTTAGATCAGTTCCAAAACAAGGAACGTACTCATTAGCCGCCTGCTTTTTACGCTGAGGGTTGAGAATGGAGATCAAGGGGAGCACAAAAAAAGAGGTTACTGCAAAACAGGAGGAGTGGAGAGCACTACTTTCCCAGGAAAAAGGATTTTGAGAGGATTCAGAACTATTTCTGTGCATTTGTGCATGTTTTGGCGCTTTTCTGCTCAGGAAGAGCAGGGGCCAGAGCTCCAACCATTCTGGCAGTGAGGACGACTGCAAAAGGAGAACTCTTCTGGCATCACCGGGTGGCACGTGCCGCTCAAAAGCGAACGACTGAATTGCCTGGTCCACGGCCCACGCACCCAGCTTCGGGCTCAGCAGAAGCACAGCTCTCCCATCAAATAAAACAGCGGGTTGCCCCCAACTTTAGCCGCACCGTGCCCAGGAGCCGTTCACATTCCCTCCAAAATCCAAGGCGGTTTTCTTCGGAGGCCACTTCATCCCATCTCTATGGAGAGAGCCCAGCAACCTAATCCAGCTCCAAAGGTAGTTGAAGAGTATGTCCCCTCACCTTCCATGCCCACTGCCAGAGGACTGGGCATCAGTTGCTTTCTTTTAATGCCCCTACAGTGAATGAACGCATTGAAATAAACTTGTGCTACAGAACCACATGTCTAAGGCCAGGGCAGAACGCAGGACCTGAGAGTCAATATTTTCACTGCTCTCTCCCATGACAGCAATGCCAAAGAAACCCGTGCTTAGGGATTGTCCAGATGGGAGCAACGATGAAGGGTGCGTTTGAGCCTCTTTCTCCCATAGAGGCCACAACAGGACCAAAAGAGGTCCCCCAAAGCCAGACCCGCCTGGCTTAGCCAGAGCCTGAGCTCAACACTGCAGTTCTGATAACTGGGCTATCTTCACCAAAAGGCCTGTGTGATCAGGCTGACCCAGCGGGGACACCAGTATCAGTCCCAGGTAGCACCCAGCACCCTCCTGCTCTTTCCTTTTCACTCCTCCTCTTTCCTTTTCACTCCATTTGCCATCACCTCCAAGCAGAAGGTCCTTTGGGCAGCCTCAATTGGTTGGCCAAAGCAAGGCCTGGAAAAACAGCAGAGCAAAACGCTCTTTGTGGAACTTTTTGAAGGTGTGGACCTCTCAACAAAACTACCACAAACAAAACTCTGACATAGCAGTCAGAAAACTTAATTTCAACAGGTTGGATTTGTGCTATTCACATTCTGTGACATTTGAAACTCGAGGAAGAAAGCCCACCATGATGACTTGCGCCACACACATGCATATCACAGCTTCCATTGTGCGAGTCCTCTGGTATTAAACAAAGCACTGACGTGGATTTATTGGGCCGTTTAGGCAGAACCGCTTAAAAATAGGTGGGATATTTAGCAGAGATTACATTTTAGCGCAAAAAAACCTTCTGATAAATGTCCTTTTCAGAGGGCCTGCACAAGAATCAGTGCGCTGTAGGTAAAGCTACGTCTCGGACGGAGCACAGAGCACGTTCTGCATCAACACCTTCCCCTCGTGAGGTGAAGCACAGGCAGAGCGATGCATCTCTAGACAAAATACTATCGCTGATCAAAACAGGATGAATTCCTGGGCCATCAAAAACACTACGAAAGCCAGATAAAGGCACTACAAAGTTCTTGGGGCAAACGTTACTACAGAGGCTTTTGAAAGTACGTGAGGAATGCTCTTCTGCTGACCTCTGAGGGCTATAATCCTCCCTCCAGCCATACGACAGGCTGTGGAGAGGCACCACTGTGCTGGTTACTCACTCCAGTGGAGAAACGGCACCTTCTGATTTCCCAGTGCTACTTCTTCCTAAAAAATTTGAGGTTCTTGAAGGTCTCTGCAAGTGGCCACACAGCCCAGTTTGTATTTAGGAGCACTGTAAGATACTTGCTGATCGCGGGTTGAGAGAGCACTCAGATCCGACAGGTTTCTGACGTACAGAAAGCAAAATCAGTATCAGGACACTGTCACGTCAAATAGTGAACGGCAACAATAGTCTTAGCTTCGTCCCTTGCATTGAACTTTTATAAAGCACATTCTAAATACTAATTTTCAAAAGCTCAAATTTTGACTAGTCTTTGAAATTAAATTTTGGAGATCCCTAAGCAACAGCGGACTCCAGCTACAATGGAGACAAGTGCAAGATACTCTCTACGTGATGGATGAATGTAGGGATTCCCTAAAACCCAGAACATTACCACAACAAGAGACAGCATGGGAACTCGTCCCCTGGCTTTCACGCTTGCAGGCGGCTTCCCTGATGAGAACCCTGCACCAACACTCAGGAAGAAATAAATAAAGAATAATACAGCATGTGCTTTCAGATGAGAGGGTGAACAGAAACTGATTTCCTTCTAGTTTGCACAACTGTGATATCCCCCATTTCTTCATCAAGGAAAGGACAGTGTACTTGGAGAGCTCTCACTGCTCCCTTTTCTGCAACTGCTTTACAGAAAGCTCTGCCCTCAAGTAGTATTTAGTGGCTGCTCTGCATACCAGGAGCACCTCTAAATAGTCTTAAAAATACATCCAGCTGAGCACTACACTCTAGGCTGAACTTGCACTCAGTGATCAAAAATTATCTTTTATCTTTTTAGCAGTGACGTGGTGCTGACATGACGATGGCTACTAGGGAAGGAAGTGCTGCCCGGTATCTAGTGCATCTGTTTGAGAGACCCACTGCCTGCCCAATGCTCACGCTCAAGGTTCAGCCCTTCCTATCGCCACTTTTATAGATTAGGAGTTAAAGCACAATGGGACTTTTTGCCTAAGCCACAGAGGAAGCACAGGATACTTCTCACTGGATTTAACAAGTAAGGAGCCTCATTTGATCCGGGGTATGTCTGTAGTTGCTGGTTAAATGCCAGGGGCCTCCAGGGAAAGATGGGCACCCTTCCCAGGACAATGGGGTGACGTGGTGCTGCGTTTGGCAGCGCAGAGCTGCTAGGGGAGAGGCAGCCGTTGCACACCCAAGTTCATCTGGGAGATGACAGCAGGCAGAGACTTCCCATTTGATTCGACAAATTGCTCCTATAAACTCCACCTGCCATCTTCAAAGGCCTAAATACATGTTGATTGTCAGGACTGCACCAGCATAGGGAAAACTTGACACCACCAAGGCTGACAGGGAAGAGGGAGGGAAAAAAATAAAAAGGAATGACAATCCACGTAAAACATGACACAAAACAGAAAACCCTGTGATAGAAGTGTGACGCTCTTGAATGCACACGTGAAAAATTATTCAGAGAAAACAGTATCTCCAAATACAGTTACTTCCAGAGTAGACTTTGAGCTCTTCACAGCCAAGGCTATGGGTTTTTTTTATATACTTGGTTTGCAAGAAATCTGGCTCCTCAACACAGTGGCGATGCAAATTAAAACCCTGCTCTGCTGATCTTAATCCTGGCTGCCTGCTTCTTGGGAAAGGAGTGGTTGGCCCCGGAGACAGATCCTCAATTTTCATAAAAATCATAGATTTCATCTCAGGATTTGGAGCAATTAATGAGACATGCAGTGCAAGAACTGTACAGGCAGAAAACAAGAACCAGGCATTTAATTCTCTATTGGGAGGTGGGGGGTGGAAGGTACTTTCTGTATTCTTCACAAATAGGGCAATAAGCTTTAAAATTTTATAAAGAAACATAAATGCAGACTTTCAAGGCCCCTTTTCTCCCTGTCTTTAGCCAACTTGGGCCAGAGTATAAAGATTTTAAGTCTAAAACCTGGCAACCTTTTGTCCTAAGAAGTCTTCCTTGCAGGATTCAGGCCTTTTGCTACAAAGCATTTGTATGGTTGGTTGTTTTAAGAGCCACATAGTCATAGAATGGGTTCCCATGCTTCCCTTACACCTCCAAACTGCAAACATACTTTTAAGGATCTTGGCACTGCAGAAGGCATAGAAATGAATCGAGATCTACTTTAATTTAAAACACAAGTGCAAAGGATTCACAACTACAGATGAGCAGGAACATTTGTTTCAGATTATAAACCTTTTTCTTTTAAAGTCCTGCTCTTTTGCATAAAAAAAGCAGTATATCTAGAATACAGAAACATTTTACATCATTTTTTTTTCCAGTGCAGGCAAGAAAGAGCTAAAGGATTCCATCAACCAACTGACTTCATTAACCCTCAACTTAGGCATCTAGTCTAGGCAAATAACCAACATTCCCTCTATTGTCCATGGGGAGAGTGACACCAAGAGACAGTGATTTCATCCTAAAGGAGTTATCCAAGAAACGGTAGATTAATCGCCCTCTGAGGGAGGTCTTCTCTCATCATGGTCTACAGAGGTAACAAATACGTTTAGCAGACTTGATGGCCACCATTTATGTGCCCGGCCTCAGTGCTGGTGAATTCCATCCCAAATTACTTCAAGTAATTAATGGCGGCTTCAATCTTGAAGCAGGATCTATAACTGGAGTGAACAGCAGAGTAGAAAGATCTTTAACATCTTCTGAAGAAAATGAAGTTATGAGGTTAGTTTCTCTGAGCCAGTAAATCTGTCCCAAGAGCAAGTTAAATTCCAATAAATTTGATTCGCAGTTTCAAAATGGGATCCCAGTTTCACATATAAGACTATATTCTTGAGAGCTCACAATGAGACACACTGTTACTGTACAATGTTACATCCTGACCTAGAGTCCAGTGACCTTGACTATCTCACCAATCAAAAATCTATCATACAAAATATCTAAAGCCATTTAAAAATAATGGAAAGAGCTGCTTAGACCACAAGTCACCTTCTGAACGTCATCAAAGGGTTGGGGGTGGGGAGGAAGGCCATACCAATAACAAAACATACAGCAAAAGTTCCCTTCTCCCCATATTTTGCAGTAGCAAACAGCAGAGATGGAGGGTAACCCAACAGTCTCACCATGCAAACAAAAATCTCTCTCCTGGGATACAGGTGACAGCTGGATTTTTTTTTTTTCGGTCTCCAAGAGCATTCTCAGAATGCTCCCCAACAACTGCCTCGGAGCAGCCTCTCATGGGAGACAGGGCTTAGAAAGTGCAGGGTTTGGAAACCAAAACAAGCTGTCAAAGAACCTCCTTGTTGAGCTAAATACCTCCGTCCCGCTCCAGCCATCACTTGAGGTTTTGCATATGGTGAATTTTCAAGGATAGGATTCTGTTGGGCGGGAGCAACGGTCTTCACGGAGTCCCTTTTGAGGCCTGTATCCAAGGATTTCCCCTCCAAAAGCTTAAGCTCATGAAATGGATTGAAGATTGACCACGTGTTAGTCTTGCCACTAAACCACACATATTCCTCAGCAGAAGAGAAGCAAGTGGACACAGGAGAGCCATCCAAAAGCACTATATACACACCACATCAGCTTCCCAGGAAAATACATCCAAGTTTTCTAGGTCCACATTTAGCAGGAAGATAAAATCACCTGTGAAAAAGTTGCGAAGAAAAAAAATGTGAAGTCTTTGTGCATTTTAAAGGGACCTGTGCCCCAAAATGTATGTTTGGGTCAACTCAAGGCTCCAGTGTACAACTAATAAAAAAAAATCACATTTCTCAAGGGGAAATACGGTTCCATCTCAGTAGCCAGCAGCCAAGGTTTGCAGGAGCGTGCAGACATGTAGATGGACAGCATCAGACTCTGCTTAGAACAGCCCTTCTTCCAGAAGAAGAAATTCAGAAATCATGAAATGCCCGCTTTATTCCGCAGACACACTTGGTCCTACTGGGATCCAGTACGTATTGATTGTCTTCAGCAAAAGAGAAGCCACAAAAGGCTGGGGCTGCGAGGAGAATATTCACATTCAGCTTCTAAGACGATCACTGACAAGTCCCAAGCACCATTCAGAGGATGAGGCCTGTCTCCTGAGAGCCCAGTCTCCTGGTTTGATGTTATTAGAATGACTTTTTTGCCCCTCACACAAAGTCAGCAGGTCGAGGTTCGCTTTCGGTACTGTTGGATAAGGGGGACCAGGCACTCTGGAAGTCCTGTCTGGAGCAGGAAGGGATGATCCAGGAGTTCTTGGGCCGTTGCTCTTTCTAGCGGATCCCGGGTCAACATCCTTTCCAAAAAGTCTCTCAGCACTGGAGAAGTCTGGGAAAAAACCAAGCAGCCGAGTCAGCCCCATAAGGGAATCAGGCAACGGTTTATTCGACAACAGATTGCGGAGGGAGGCTGGGTTAAAGAGGATGCTGCACCTTTCAGCTTTGTAAGCTTATTTGTAGGCAGAAACATAACAGGAGATAGGATTTCACTTCAAAAACCTTTTTTTATTTTTTATGCTTCCTGTCACAACAGACACAATGTGCACACAGGTTGTTTCTCTTTCATCGAGCCCAGCAAATGAAGACAATGGAACCACCTGCTGTGTCCTTCCACCTTGCTTTTGTTTCCCATTTTACCTATAAATTCCCATTATTTATTGCTTTTCTGCATTTCAGTTGAAAATCTCAACAGACTTGCTGCTCCCTGAAACCCAACGTACAGCATTTTGAGAGTGAAATGTTGATCAATTCAGTCTTTCTGGCAACAGAGTATAGAAGAAAATATTTTTCTACATGGAAAAATATGTAGAAAAAGATTCCCAAACCAGTTTTAAGAGTCTGGTAACCTGGTGCAGCCTGTCTAATACTTAACAATAAGGAACTTCAGAGCAGTAGATCATGGAAAAAACCCTACACGACCTTAGTAGTTTTTCCGTAAAAATATGTGTACAGAGACCTGTGGAGGAGATCCAAGAACTGTTAATAGGCACTGCACATCTCATGCTGGTAATAATCCTCTGTATCATTAAAACTGAATTTAAAAAAATGAGTTCAGAACACATTTATTTATTTTAATGGCACTAATGATTCAGCACCATCAGCACCAAGGATGCAGCACCATCCACCTAGACCTTCCACTTGTGTTCGCAGTGCACCGAGTGACTTCTCTTTGATTTTGAGGGAGAAGACACAAAGGAGAAGGCCAGACCTGGCCTCACACTGGGTCAGGAGTCCAAGTACCGAGTCCAGGATGCAACCTGGGGTTTTTAATTGGTGTTGTAAAGGCAAATCCACGAGACAGCAGCTGCTGCTGTTTCAGCTCACACTGTTAGTTCAGTGTTCTGCCCTGTTAAATAATTCAGTTTTAGCAGCTGCAGATATTCAGATTAATTGGAGGGGCCAGAGAGCTCTGAACGCCGCAGAAATTATTTGATCTCAAAGGCTTGGACTGAAATGAAAGGAGAGCTGTTCTAGTGATGACTAAAAAGGTAATCATTGCACTTTGTATGTCGCTGCTAGTTTTTCTTAAGACACCATGAAGCTGAGCTAATCTTCAAGGCAGCTGCAGTGTCCTCCATGAGCTCCTCCCTGCTTTGAGCTCTCCTGCTGTGACCACAAAGCAGCCTCTGCAGTCCTCAAAGCTGCTAAGCTGGAAACTCTCAAGGACAAGGAACCTCCCACTTCCTTCCCTGGAAGATGAGCCACTCCACTGACATCAGCCAGATAGTAACTTTTGGCTCCACCCAAGCCAGCTTTGATTCGCGTTACCAGCTTCTTGCCAACTGACCCTAAATTATTTGGGCTATTTCCCAAAGCAGCCACTAGCTGTCAGCAGCAGCCCACATCCTCTGAGGCACCAGGCCCAAAACAGTTGCCCAAGAACCCCCTCCTAGCAAGACCACTTTCACAGTCAGCTTCGTAGGGACTAGCTGTTAGCAGTGACCATCTACCTGACCCTCAGTAACTCGGTGTCCTCATCCTAACCAGCAGGTTCCCAAGCGCTTTGCCCGTATGCTCACCCTGTGGAAGTTTTTCAGTCTGGGAGGAGGACTGTCGCGGAGCCTTTTCATTGCTTGGACTGGAGAATCACTGAAATAGGGAGGTTCTCCATCCACCATCTCTATCACCATGATCCCCAGAGACCAGATATCCACCTGTAGGAGCCAATATCATATCAGTACACATCGTTCAGAGCAATAAGTCCCTTGCTGTTACACCCCACCTATGGTAAACGTTATGGATAGAGTAAAACATTAACCAGCTTAATGGTACTGGATCCCTGACTACGGCTCAGCAATGAGGCTTTTCCAACCTAGGACTAGGTCATGCCTGTGTTGCAAAGGTCTGCACATTACTGTCCATTGTACACTTGGCTTGCCAGTAAACAAAGCTGATAGTCGGCTGCCACCTGCCCCATAGCTCCAGAGCAGCCACGTGCAGCTTCTCTGCTCTCCCCACCTCCCTCACCCTTCCCTCGTGCCATTCAGTCTGGTTTACTGATCCTTATCATGTCACGTGCTGCCTCTTGCCAACACCTGTCCGCACTGTGGCAGATACCGGCCAATTCCAAGCTTCAGGAATATGATCAAGATAAGGTTATACCCTGAAGCAGAACAAGCTTTTTTTTTTTTTTTTTTTTTTTTAGGAAATACTGATATTGTCACAATTAAATATGAACTCACACCATGATCTCCCCTGAGAAGTCAGCAGTTGCTTTCTCATGACACCACCAAATATTATCTGCTAGTTCTTGTGGTACTAGGGAACTGTTCCCTTACCTCGGTTGTGTATGGTATCCGTGCAATAACTTCTGGAGCCATCCAGTAGGGCGTTCCTACCAGGGACTTTCTTTTAGGTACATCTTTACTGATCTGAGCACAGAATCCGAAATCCGAGAGTTTTACCTGTGCAACGAGAAGAGACACCATGACAACAAATTTTGAACAACCACGGAGGGAAGCACCAAAGATAAAGAAGACAAAGGCGGTAAGAGGATAAGGCAAAAACACAGATAGTGAACAGAGAGGAAATAAACAAGCAGAGAAAGGCTAAACCAGCTGCAGGAAACGACCTGCACGAGGAAGCTTACCCTGCCATCCAGGGTCAACAGAATAGAGTCACTCTTAATATCTCGGTGGATGACCCCTTGCGAGTGAAGATACGCGAGAGCCTGCAGCACTGACTCACACACTGTTGCAATTTGCTCCTCGTTCAGCCTGAAATTAAAGATGAAGGTGTTCAGCCACGCTCTCCTGGGCTGCAGAGAGTGCGACCACACAAATCCCTTTTAAAGGTGCGCTGCACGTTGGACGTTCAGCTGCATAAACCTATTTTGATCCACCACGACCATGACGATAAAATTATGCTTAAGAGAATTGCCAAAAGTCAAATCAAGATAAAGCCTGGACTTTATTGCGACGAAACCTTGTCTGGAGACTACTCTTTACTGTTGAAAGCATTTTTTTGGTCTGACAGTTAGCAATTCTACATTTTCGTAAGGCTAGTTCAGAGAAATTGCGCTTTAAGCCTTTTATCTAAACTCGTTTCGCAAGACGCTGTTTCAAGCAGTTCTGATAGGCACGATTGCTTCCGCGTGCCAAGATGCTGCAGTGACTGTTGAAACAGCTTTCCTTTTATTTATTTATTTTATTCATTAGCAGCTAGAGTGAAGCTATTGTTCACCAGGCACATTGGGCAATCGCGCCCACAAAGGATCTAAAGGAGTAATTTGATGGGAAATGCAGGGTTTTTTTTACACGTCTCATGCAGCTAGATGATTTGGATACTCTTTGTGCATCTAACTAAATACACATAAGACACTGTAATTTCTGAATTTTACAACTGTGTCCGGCCATTAGCATGCAACATGTGAATACCAAGAACCTTATCTTCACCAGTTCTTGCTATCTGGAACACCACATAGGAAGCCTCACGATCAAACATGAGTAGAAATGAAAGTTCTCTCTTGTAACTGTGGCCCGTGGCAGCACACTCCACCCATTCACACTGACAGGATGGTAGAGGTTGAATATTTTAAAGGCTACCTGGAGAACCCCATTGCAGTGTTTCCTCAGACCAAACTCAGCTGAGGGCTCAGGAAGGCGCGCGATGCCTACTCAGACCCACGCGTGCAAGTAGGACTGCGGAGCAGTGGGCTTTTGAGGGCACATTGAGGACTGCTCCTGCACCTCCTGCCTGCAGGGGAGCAACCTCTGCGCACTGACATTCAGGTAGAAATTTGCCAAAGGGGACTGTCACCCGAGAGACTGATGCCTGCTTTTCTTCTGTGCTCTTCCACATCTCATTCTGCCAAGCTGCGAGCAGGGCTGCTTATCATGGCTGCACAGTGTCATGTCAACAGCAGAAATCTATCTAAAGGGTGTCAGGGGCTGCTTTTGACATTACGGTTTAAGCTCTGAAGAGAGGGACAAAAGCTAACCATGGAGTTCTCCAACGCAGAACCAAACCGGTCTAGGGATGGTGCTTGCTCTTCATTTCATAGTGCACAAGCAGTGGGAAAAGCTGGTACCCTCCTGAACTCTGTGGTTCTGCCAGATAGAGATGGGTATTTTTAGCTTGTAAGGTACAGAATTTGGTTTCAGACAAGGCACTGCTGAACACGAGAAAGATGACTAAGGGATTATCTCAATCCTGAAGACGCAAATCAGTTATTGCCCGCAGCAAATATTTAAATGAGCTCAATAAGGGCATTTTTCTGTCTGAAAAATATGGTCACAGAATCGCACTGAGGTTGGAAGGGATCTTTGGAGATGCCCTAGTCCAACTTCCCTGCACAAGCAGGGTCACACAGGGCATATCCACGCTGCATGTGAAGATCTCCGGAGAAGGAGACTCCACAAACTCCCAGCAATCTGCCCCAGGGTTTGGGCACCCTCACAGTCAAGAAATTTTTCCTCAAATTGAAGCCAAACAGTCACTTTGTGACTGTTACTTCTAGTCCCATTGCTGCCCACCTCTGAAAACAGTTTGGCCCCATATGACAAAGCCTTGCAGCTCACTTTTGGCTATAACACATCCTATTTCTTGTCTGCAGCAACGCAAGCATTCAGTGAAAGGTTCAAAGGAAGGCTTCATAGAATTACTCACATCTAGGCTGAGATCCCACAATCCCATTCAGTCTAATTGGTGCCTATAAGCTAACTGGACCTTCACAAACCTCTTCAGAAGAGTTTTATTTATAGTTCCCTTGGTCTATTAGTATGAGCTAAGAGCAATGGAGTTGAACTTGCCCTGCAGTGCCATAACCCAGCATCCTTCAGGACCACATGTTAGCAGTACTAGTCTACCTCTAATCCAGTTAAGTTCTGAATCTTGAGAAAGACTCATCATGGCAGGAGTTCCCTGCACCTATTTACAGTCTTACTGGATTGCTCAGAAACAGAAAGAAGGGGAAGGTTCCTCAGGTCACAGATAAGACAAAATCATCTCAGCTGTAGTGGGAGTCTACAGAGGCCATTTGGAGAACAATTTGTTTGCCCTTACAGAAAGGCTTTGGGTATTAAGGAGTATGAATCGGATGGATGCAAAAACAAATTTAGGAGAGTGTCCAATAGCTATATTTGCTGCTATCTTTAGGCAATGAAATTTGGGATGGGGTCCAGTTCTCAAGGTTCTGCTTCACTTCCGCAGAGCAGCCAGTTCCACCTCACTAAGGCTGTACCACAGAAAATTATTTCTGGGTGATATTTCGGTTACTCAATGAGTTTCCTGGTCAGAATGGAACAGATTTAGTACATGATACTTTTTATGTATACTGCATTTTACAGAGAAGGTCATCAAGTAAATGAATATTGGCCACATGAAGAGATCAGTGCTGAAGTGCATTCCCTTCTTTTACATCAGTATTATCACATATTTCAAATGGATCAACAGCTATAAAGTGGTTTGAGGGCACTGCAATCATCAAGTTCTCTTGGGAAAACCATTCTCCCCAGAAATCTCCACCTCTGCTGCTCCTGCCTCTCAGGTGGGGACACGTGTTGGTGGTTCGGGGTTCTGCTTCCTACCTGATCTGAGACACGATGTCCGTAAGGGCTCCCCCCGGCAGGAATTCCATCAGCACCCAGAGCTCGTCTCCCACAAGGTAGCTCTTGTACATCTCTACTACATTGACATGCTGGTAGTCCCTCATTATCACGACCTGGAGTAACACAAGGGACACAGTTCACCACCACTCCATCACCACCCAAACTCAATCTTCCTCCCCACAAAGGAAGCACACAGCCACCTTTGAGCACAACGCAGAACTCACCCCATCATTTGGTCTCTTGGTACCAACGTTAAAGGGAAGATGTCTCTTGCTCATCCCTTCTTTTTACTCCTGTGTCCACCGTGGCTCCTTAGTGGACAGCAGAAGCCCATGTCTCCTTGCTCTACTCACCTCATTAAAAAGGAGCTCCCGGCGCTGCTGCTTCCTGAGATCCATCATTTTCACTGCCACCTGCCGCCCTGAATGCTTCTCTCGAGCAATGCAGACAATTCCTGTGGACCCTTCACCGATTTTCACGTAGTTCTCCAGCAAAGTCCGAGGGTCCCCTTGGTCCACCACCATCCTAAGGGCAGCTTTGAACTGCTCATGAGTCACAACCACTGGGTCCTCGCCAGCTGGCTGTGCTTTCACCGAAGAGTCCTGGGGAAGGTGGAGGTTGCTGGAACTTGTCTGAGTCTGACGGTTTCGAGGAGACCCTGCTGGTGACGGTCGGCCCTGGGGCAATGCAACCGCCTGCTCCACCGCCGGCGACTTCTGGGGCGTTCCAGCTTCCGAGATCATCCTGGGGAAATCGGGGGCCGGCTGGTCGGGTGGAAGGGACTGGGCTTTGGCTGCAAGGCTGCGTGGTGAGCCCCATTGCTGAGGCCTGAAGAACGCGTTAGGCTTGGAGAAGAATTCATACGAAAGCAGAAGAAAGGAAGAAAGTGCTGATTAGATTAACAAGGCAAGGTCACCGGCATCAGCTGCGTGTTAGGCCATATGGGGCTGATGCATTTTGTAGCAGGCTGCAGTAAAGAGCTCTAGGCTCTTGTCTCCAAACCTGCACAGGATAAGCTGCATGACCCTGGAGTTTCAAGAATCAGTGACGGGATGGGTGCTACATTTTGGGGACATTCACACAGAAGCACTTTAGGAGAGGGCCCTGTCTTCAGTGAGCTGGATCTTAAAAAAAAAAAAAAAAAAAAAAAAAAAATGCTAAAGAGCATTCCAGCCTTGCCACCTAAACACAGGGGTGATCTGAGTTTCAGTGAATTTGAAAATCCTGCATCCCTCCGTGCCTCTGATGTTCCTATATATAAAAGGAGAAGAGGATTCATGCCAGAGCTGTAAATTACTTTGATGTCTTGGCCTAATTCCCTCTGGGTAATTACATTCTGCCTACTTAAAACCCTCTCCGCGCCTTCCACGGGTACCTGCGGAGCACAGTGGTTGATCAGACATAGAATTAGCCCTCAGCAGAGCCCCGTGAACCAGAAGGACTGTAGGTGACCCAGTGACACTTGCAGCTCTGCACACCAGCCACCTTGACATGTTAGTGACTCGGTCCCTGGCCTGCAATGACTCTGACTTAGCAGAGCTCTGTCCTGAAGCACTTGGGGCTCCCTGGAGACTTCCCACTCACAGAACCAAGCAGGCCCAGCCCTGTTTACTTTGCACGACCTAGTGAGATCGCAGCCAGAGGTAACGTGGCTTCAGGATACGCATTTCCATGCCAGCGCTACGCCTGGTCTCCATGAAGCACAAATCTGAAATGCTAATGCTCGCCCTGCCCGTGTTGACGGATTAAAATTCAACAACATCTAGCACGGTAGGTCTGAAGTATGTTAGTGGAGCAGACAAGGTAGCAACTTCAGAAAGAGCAAAGCAGTCATTTGTATCACAGGACAAAATAAAAACTTCAAAGGAACAGGCCTTTCTGTCTCACCAAATAGACAGAGTATTAATACAAGTTAATAATGTGGCTCTGGGAACTGAACACTGCCAACAGAGAGATTTTTAAGAGAGCTCTCATTTTCTCTGTCTCGGAGAGAAAGTAATTGCATAGAATTTAATTACACACACTTTGGTTTTTAATCAAGGGCTTTTGACAACAGGAAAATCTGCAGAAGCCTAACGTGGATGTGTCTCTCACACCCCCCCAAACCCCGATGTGTGAGAATGGGATCTGGTGGGTGCTGGTATCGGCGCTGTGGTGCTGGAGCGCAAAACACCAGCTGCCCGTCCCAAGTCCCTCCCGGTCTCCTCCTTCAGCAGCTCCACCCCGCACTCCTGCGGAGACACGCTCATAGCGAGGCCTTATGTATTCCTTGGTTCTTTTATTTTTGCCTCCTGAGCCCAAACAACAACAAAAAATGTTCTTACACAACCTTGAGCATGTGAAAGGACACAACACGCGTGCAAGCTCACACATGTCCATCCAGTCACCTCTAAGGATTATTTCCCGTTCTGGTAATTTGTCAATCCCTACGCCTGCATTTTCCGCCTGTTAACACATTGAAATGTTACCTGTCATTGCCCTCCTACCCCTTATATTGGGTCAAGAGCAAAGAGCACTGCACCAGCGCAATACATTTACTCCATTTCATCTGTCATCGGGCATTGCCTACACATCACAGCTACACGTTGTCTTTTCCGTACTGAGGGAGCCTGAGATTTTCATCACTGGGGGCTATTAAGAGCAGCTTAGATGAATAACGGTCAGCTTTGACCCAGATCCTTCACCAGACCAAACTGATGAACAGGATGAACCCCAAGGTCTTTCTTACTCCTTTTGCTAAGTAGCTCAAGGACAAACCCCCACAAGCACATGCAGTCCCATTCGTAGCCTTTACTCCCCCTTTAAGAGTGCAGAGGTAACATAAAGATGCTCTTGCTGGAGAAGGAGGTGGTGCTTAGTGCTCCTGGGGGCTCAGGGATGTACTACCCATCAGCCTAGAGTCACTGAAATAGCAGGGAAACATGATTTGTGCTACCCAAGAACTTCATTCCTTTAAAAATCCTGCTCCCATGATTGGCCAGAGGTTCTTGCCATCTTCTTCTGACTGTTAGAAATTAGCCTGGTCTAACACCTGCCCAGGACATCTGTGCAAGCCCTCAACATCTGTGCAAGGACATGGAGTCCTGGGTCAGTCTGCGATGAATTAGAAGCAGCGAAGGGCTGTTTCCTATCCGGTAACAGTAACCAGAGCTTTCCTCTTAGTGTGATAAAAGTGGAGTCATCCATTCACAGGACATTCTTCCTGGGGGATACGGAGCTATGAGTCTTGACAAAAATCAATGGTCAGAGCTCCTGTTTGACAGTCCTGTTAATGCAAACGTGTCCCTTGTGGGCAGTTCGGCCATCAGAGCTGTAACCAACCAAGTTTGCCCAAAGTAGTTCTATCTTACACAGGCAAAAGAATTTATCACTACTGTGAATTACAGCAAATTTTCAAATAGCCAAGGCACATTTTTGTTAGTATAAATGCATTTAACTTGTGCTTTTACTACTTCAGAACGGCAAAAATGAAAGTCACCTACCTCTTTCCCAACCTGGCCTCTCCCAAGTGCAGCTCTGCCAATAAGCCTGCAGATGTGGCAGCAAATCTGGGCTATACATAGCAATATATGCTGCGAGGCTTGCAAAGACTATATGTTTCCTCTGCTTTGGCCAAAACTACCTTGATTCCACCATTAATCATAGCGCTAATATTGTTTACAACTAAAATTGTTCAGCGGTGCAAGCAAGCTCTGGAAATGCAATGGCACCACTGCACACATTTAAAAATACTGACTACCTTTAGCTGCAGGGAAGGGCCCGACTTGTTTGAGCCACCAGACGAGGAGAACACGCTTCGCAGCAGCCTTCTCTTCAAGCTGTTCTCCCGCGATTTGGAGCTAGGACTGCCCTCTCCGGAGGGCCTGGAGGTTGCCTGTCCCCCGGGGCAAGGTTGAGGCCAAGCTTCGGAGCTCTTTTTTCCCGGGTTATCGCCCTCCTCCATGGGAAGCGCCGGGGCCCGCTGCACGTAGCTGCCGTCAGCACCTTGAAACTCCGAAGGCCCCAGGGACTGGGCTTTCGTTACCATGCCGTTGGGATGGGGCTGTCCATCTAAGCGGGGCTTGTAATCCGGCCACATGGTTTGCCTCCGGGTCACCTTGGTTCCCCCATTGCAGTTGAGGTAGTTTCCATACTTGTCTGCCCAGTCTGCTTCTGGGCTCTGAAGATACATGTCCGGGGGTCTGTCTTCCCCCAGGAGCCCAAGGGACTGAGCCCTCCTCCTGCTGGTGGGGCTCCTTCCGCGCAGCGTGTTGGAGCTGATGGCAGAAAGTTTCTGGATGTCGCTGAGGATGCCAGAGATGTAGCCTTCCACCTGCACGGTGCTGCCCCGCACCACTGTCTGTGGAACAGAGGTAAAGTGGGGAGAAGCCAAGTTAGAGCTCTGCAATTTGAGATTCAGTGCACGCCGACAAGAAGTTCCATTTGCCAAGACAGAGGATACAGGGAATTGGGGGGAAAGGGTTGGGGGAGTAAGGGTGGGTCTGCTCTTTTATTAAGGGGAAAAAGGAATCACTGGGTTTAACTGCTTTAGTAGCACAGAGTAGCACTTCTTCCTGCCAGAGCAATGAAGCTCTTCTGCTGCACCCACCTGCTAAGGGCAGTGTAAGAGCAAAGTTGGGGTGTTTTTAGCACTCCCAAAATTCTTGTGCTGAACTCCTGCTATGCTTCATCACTAATTTAGGCCCCTAGTACAAGGTTCATCTTTCCCTAACGCTCTCATCGGCCTCCTTTAGTCTAGCTCTAACTGTGGTTTGCTACAATTTTTGCTAACACATCCTGCTCCTGCCTAGCGAAGCCCACAGCGTTCCAGCACCGCATCCCGCCTCTGTCCTGCCAAGCCATTATAATTAATGGAGATGAACACAGGGTCGCAGCAGCTCGCAACTGCCTTGTAAGCAAATGATGAAGAACAAGGCTTCCATCCAAGCAAGCAACAGCACTGCACAAGTAGGACACTTGAAGCTGTCGGTATATTCTGTAGGCTCCTATTTGTTTATTGGGGAGCTGCGGCACACGCAGAAGCTTTTTTAGTGCTGGCAACCCAAATGCTTCATTTCTTCATGGAAATCCATAGTATAGGATCACTCCTACTCTCTGCCTGAAGAAAATCCTTCCCTGGAGTGATGGCAATCTCCTGTTTGTAAACTAAATGCCGGGGGCCTTCTAAATATGCTTGAATTAATCACACCAAGCCTAATATATAGTCAGTGCAAAACAGCAGCTTCGGCAGTTTCAGTAGTTTCAGTACTGCCATGGTACACAAAATGAGCATCTGGTTTGCTCTGAATCCAAAAGAGGAAGGTGGAGTAGAAAGATTGTGTCAAATAAAGTGAAAAAAGGACAATTCAACTCATAGCATGGAAATTTCTGCTGTTCATTGCTCATGTAGCAACACATCTCCTTCAGCACGTGCACCTTCCTCCCCAGCCCAAGTAAACAACCTTAAGGCACCGACTCCTCAAACTGGTTCCATCGCTTTTGCACCAAACCTGACAGGAAAAAAAAAAAACACCAAAACAGCCAGAAACCCAGTCCCTAAAATGTGCCACGGGGGTGGGAAAAGTCTTGTGCCCGTTTGAATTGACAGAAACTGAAGACTGGTTTTAGCTTCTCTCACTGCCGCAGTTGGTTAGGAGGAGTAAATAGGTGAGTTGGAGCAGGAATAGATGCAATGTCCACGTCCCCAAGTCACAGAATACTCATCAGGGCACATCCAAACTATTCCTCCTGCTTTCCTAGGGAAGCATTTCCTTATGGTTCAATATTTCTCCAATTAGGAAAAAGAAAAACTCAAAGTTAGAAGAAATCTCCAGATTGAGATCGAGATCTGATCCTATCGTCCTTCCGAATTAGCCCAAATTTTGTCCAACCTGGTCTCTAAAGGAAAGTTCTCCAAGGACAGAGATGCTACAGCCTCTCCAGGCAACACATTCTAGAGCTCCCCTTACCTCCTGGTTAAAAAATAAAACTTTGCTTTTATAGGCAAAACACATCAAAAAGAAAAAGGGAAAAAACAATGAAAGTTGAATCCAGGACTCTGCCCTCTTGGAGCCCCATAACAGGCTTAGCCTAGTGGGGCCATCTAGTCCCAAAAGAGAGAAAAAAAAATAAAAAAGGAAAGAAAAAAAAAAGTGGTTTTACTATTGGAATCACTGAACAGGAATTTATTCCAATCAAGTTTGGCAGAAATAATCAACTACGTGATGCAGTCTGACAGAGTATTTATGCTTAATGGGAAAGAAAACCAACAGTACGAGTTTAACTTCTGCTTTAGTTTTTGAAGACAGCTGCTCATTCCAGTCTTGTTCTCCTGAAGTTTTGCAACTCCTCCCAGCTTTTACCAGCTGCAGGTTTAAGGAGCTTATTCTCTATCCCGTCATTCAAGTCATGGATGAAAGTGTTGACCAACACCGGACTCAGGACAAACTCCTGTAAATCTCTCTGCATATTTCTTTGGTGCCAGTGATACCTCAAACTACTCTTTGAACGTATTTTTCCTCCTACTTAAGAAAAACTTCCCTAGTTTGCTCTAGGACTGTTATAGATGGCACTTTCAAGAGCCTCAGTGAAGTCAAGATATAGGAAATCTATCATTTCTTCCTGACCCAAAGCCCGTTACCTTGTCACTGAAGGAAATTGGGTTGCTTGATATGACATGTTCTTGACAAATCCATGCTGACTGCTAGCTATTACCCTCTAATCTTCTAAGAAGTGCTTGCAAATAGATTGCTTGCTTATTTGTTCCAGTTTCTTTCTGGAAACTGAAATTATTCTGACTGATCTGATTCCTCAATTTTCTTAGGCCCAGCTGACTTGAAAGTATCTAACTTAGCTAAGAAGTCTCATGTGTCCTTTCCTTATTCCAGTCTAAGTTCCTCCTCCTTTGTGCTGCTGTTAATTGTGCTAGCTCCCTGATCACGGCTAACCTTTTCAATAAAGATGGAAGAAAAGTCATTAAACATTCAAGCCTTCTCAGTGTCATCCTTTATTAGCTCCCTCCCACGATAAGCATGAACCACTTCTCTCCCTCGTCACCGTCCTCCTCCTCAGCGCACTTGTGATCCATTTCCTTAGTGCCCTTTAGGTCCTTTGAGAATAGCATCTCTCTTTCTGGGTCTTGGCCTTTCAGTTTTGTTCCTACATAAAATGCTTTTTCCTTGCCCTTTATGGCTTGACCTAGTTTCCACCCTCCTGAGCAATCCTGCTGCATTTTTCGCTCATTACAGTGCTCCTGATCTGACCAACTTGGGCTCTTATTACACATGCTATCCTTCCCCTGCACTGGGGGCCCTATCTCCTACTACAGTTTGAACCCCAAGGTAGATTGAGGTCTCCATAAAAGAGAGGGGATCTCTCTTTTTACCACCTTTTTACCTCTCTCTAATACGTCCTCCCTTTTTCTTTAATGTCTTCTTCCTGAGCAAGTATTTCTTAAACTCTTTAATCAGTATTCTGCTCAAAGATCCTGATACGCTATTTAAATTCTAACTTGAATTTTGCATTAACATGTCCAGGCACCTCCTTTCACTTGCCACATTTTAAGCATCTGTACACTAAAAACTACATTCAACGGGTTGACAATTATTTTCCTTTACATCCTTCCTGAAATCCAAGCAGTGATACCTCTATTTTATCAACCACCCATCAGATTTTAGGCCCTGGAGGGTCTTCCCAGAGGCGACACAATAATTCTGTCACCATCTTTCATTGCCTTTTTCAAGAGGTTTTCATGAACTTCTTGGTCTGACTTTCTTCACTCAGCAGGTCCCTACAATCACCTATAAATACACAGTCTCCTGATGCACGCTATCAATGACCATCCAAGAAAGATAACCCTCTAAATTCACCTGTGTACAGGGATCAGTAACTTGTTGTTCCCTAATGAAGGACTTGTCTGAGAAAAATTGTCTTGGCTACTAGGTCCCACTTTGTGTTTAACTCAGATTTAGATGAGAAAGATTTATCGAACTTTAGTTTAGGGTTAACAGTTCTCAGAGGCCAGTAAATTAGGTTGAGTTCTCACTCAGCAGCAAAGAAAAAGTTCAATTCCCTTTTGCATTTGCACTCATTCAACGACCTCGAGCAAACCAGAAGCCAGCCGCCTGGCTCCCTCTTTTTCATTGAGTCACCCATGAGCAGCAGGCTAGGGCTGCCCAGCAATCTCCCACTCGGGCTTCCCTCTCAACTCCATCACCAGCCAAGTTGGCTCACCCACGGAATGACGAACGTGCTAAAACAGGTCCCCATGTGGACTCTCCTCTTCCCTTCACTGTGTACGACAGCGACACATCCCAGTCCTTGCTAGATGCCATGAGAGCTTTCACGGGTCCTTGCTTTAGTGGCAGCTGCCAGCTGGTGAGGTTGAACAGCCACACTATCACAGTTAAGGGCACTGTTCTCCTCCGTTATTTCTGATGAATTTACTGTTTCTCCAGAAGACGACAATGATATCAAAGCCCAGTCCTGCTCAACCACTGAATTTCTCACCCTGCTTTGAGTATATATTGAATACTGTGAATGGAAAGATAATAATTTTCCTCTTACCTTCATAGGCTGGAGTTGCAACCGGGTGATCCTTGACGGGTCTACCACGGGCTTTGGCCGCCTCAGCGTGTCTAGAATATTCTGCCATTGAGGTGGAAGGCCCACAAATTTGCCCTCCTTGGGGTCAAAAGAAGTATGGACCCGGTGCTCAAAGTTCTGCGGAGCTGAGATCTCAGGGCGTTTCTTCTTCTTTTTGCGGAACATGATGCCTGAATCAGAGAAAGCAATCCCATCAGCACTCTGGAAAGTATAGGAATGAACTGCCAAGTCAGTAGCATCGTATATTAGTTACATTAATTAATTATATTATGGATATCCCCCAGTGGCAAGCACTTTAAGAGTGGAGCTGACATGACCACATGATTTTTGCAGACATGGAAACAGAGACAAAGAGGGAGCAATGACTTGCTCAAGACAACACAGCAGGTCGATGACTAAGCTGGATGCAAACTTCTGGGATTTCTGATGACTTTTCCAGTGCTTTATCCACTGTGAAACAGTGGCCCTATTTCAGAAAAAAAAAACACAACCAGCTACTATAACTGTGGTTGAGCTCCTACCATTTTGTTTCCTTTGTAAATTTGTTTTGTCTAGTATAAAAATTAAACAATATGTAGTAGATACAGGTTAACATTTTACAAGCTTGTCCTTAGTGTAAAAGTTTGTCTTTAGAGCCCAGCCACTAAGGCAGGACTGATTTAGACCACTGAAGAGAGCTCAGACTCTCTGCTCACTGATTATTTAAGACTGGGCAGAATAAGTAATATACATTTGAGTCCTATTTAAAATAGACAGAGTTGCTGCCAAAGGAAGAGCTGCCCAAGACTCATTATGGATCTATGTTTTTCTAGCTTAGAAAGGGGGAGTTAGGGAAAAGAGAAGGAGGGAGAAAAAGGGGAGATTGAGGGAAAACACACTCTGTCAGCAGGTAGCTGAGGAAGCTAAAATTGATAACTAAGATTCCTTTCCCTTGGGGGCTGAGAGATACAAGTTATGTGAACAACCATTATATCTACGAGCCAAAAAGAGCTGACACTTGAATATCCCCAAGCATGGGAGGTGTTCCAAACCTGGATTTAGACTTTATAGCCCTCAAAAAAAAAAAAAAAAAAATGTGGAGAGAAAATAAACATAACATTGGGACCTTCTTGAAATTGGGAAGATATGAAGGGAAAAGCAGAACAGCAGCTCCATGTGCAATCACAGAACTGCAACCAAGTTATGGTGTGAAACAGCTTGCATAGCTGCAAGACTGTGAGGGATGGATGGATGGATACAACCTCTTCAGGAAAGAGGGACAACGAAAATGGGTGAAGAGAATCCCCTTTCCATGAACGAACAGCTCCAACGTAGGGAGATCTTCTCTGGAGAGCCAGGTTTTTCACAGCAGCTCCATGGTGGGAGGATGAGCGGTGACGTGCGTAAGTCGAAATGCGGGAGGTTCCAACTGGATAGAAGGAAACCTTTTCCATAATTAAGGATAGTTGAGCATTGGATGCCCAATGCGTAGGATGGACTGAGGTAAGCCCAAGAAGAAACCCAGTGCCAAAACATTTTAGGTAATTCAGTGCTAAAGCTCTCTAGCTTGAGAAAAAGCTGGGCAGCTTTAGTTCTACTGGTAGATATAAATTGCCTAAAAGAAAATGTTTTATGCTGTTCCCTTTCCGCTAACAACTTTCTGCTTGGCCATCTATACTCAGCCTTCTGGGGGCAGAAAGCCTCTAAAAGGGGTTTCAGATGCTATTAGAAATAAATTGTGCAAAATTCCCACCTTGCTTTGGACAGAGTTTATAGACACTAAAGTACCTGTTTTTAAGCCCTTCTTTGGGATTATCTGGAACAATGAAATACAACTATCTTCATCTTAAGGCTGATTCTTCCTAGCATTCTGATACAATAGCTCTTTTCCCCACAATTTTTATTTATTTCACTATCTAAAAGATAATTTTGACCTTGCCTGCTAACAGGACCTTGCGCTTGCCCATATTGAACTTCATGAGGTTCCTCTTCATGCAGCTCTCCAACCTGCCCAGGTCCCTCTGCATGTCCACACAGACCCTCTGGGGTATCAGCCAATCTCCAAGATTGGTTTTGTATTAATATTAGCACTGACTTCTCACTAATATTGCTTAAGGTGAGGTGTTATAGAGAACTACACAGAGGTGCAGACAATTTCCTCCTTGACGTCAGGTAGGGATTTTTCCCACCTTCTTCACATTCGTAGAGATCTCTTGCAAAACCTTTGATTTGCCAACCTTGGAGGTGCAGAACCCATAAAGTAACAGCACGCTGTGCAGTAAACACACACACACATTTCTAGGAGACACTGGCCTCAAAAATCAGCACACTTTGTACCATGCCCTTCACCCAGGAACCCACTGGAGATGTCCTATAGCTGAAGAAAGGAACAAAAAAGGCCAAACAACCTTTACTTGGAAAGCACTTCAATGGAAATGCAAGCACGTTTTAAGGGAGAGCTTATGGGTAAGAGGCAGGCAATCCTGAAAAGAGAAGATACTGTAATAGCTGGTGGTGCCCATGCTATCTAGACCGACAGCTGGTGATGCTGAGGGGCTCTCACAGCCTGCAAGGCAAGCAGGAATTATATCTGCAGTATTATGTTCAGTGCTTCCATTCCCCATCGTTGACTACATGTCAGTCATGCCAGCTACTAAATCCTTGATCCACCAGAACAGGGGCATTTCCAGGCAGAGTGAAGTTACTGTTTTAACCCATATCTTTCCTTCTCTGGCTCCTGCTCCAGCACGCGCAGATTCATTCCTCAGCTCATCCTCATAACATCAAGATGTTCAGAGCAGAGCACTTGCTGGGTTTCAAGTTGGCTTATTAACTGCTTCATGCAGTCAGGGGTCCTGAAAACTGTGCTACGACAAATGCCATAACCATGAACATTTGGAATATGGTTAGCAGCATTCCCCTTCAGGTTCAGATAACTGAACTACTAGATTAAAAAATGCTCCCTATTATTAAACCCTGGGTGATAATTTGGTCCCAAGTAGAACAGTGGCTGCGTGCCAGGATATCAGTTTGCACAAGCACAAACACCATGTCGGTGCATCTACAGTAAATCACTGCACTTGTCAATCAACACCTGGAACACGCTTACTTCCCATATAGAAAAACATACTTCCTAAGCTCAGATAGAAGCATGAACTCAGTTCCTGGACAATAGTAGGGTGACTAAGTGACATGGCCTGCACCTACATTATTGACTTGTAGCAGAACTCTTAGAAACAGCAAAATGTAATCAACTCCAAACATAATATGCCCATGGACACCTAGTGACACTTACTTTATATGGTCAGCATCAATATTTGATCATAAAGACGCTTCCATATCAGACAGGTGGTTTAAAGCTACGCTGCATAAAGATCAAATGAAATTCATACACTAAAAATAGTTATTTGAAATCCAGTGGATTGCAATAATCTGTGTCGGTTTTGCCTTTCATTGAGCAGGTCTGTATTTAACCAGGCTCCTTCCACTTTGTGATTTGCATGCAAGAGCTATTTATTTGTATTTCCAATACCCGCCTAGCGAATGTTTAAATAAAATCAAACACAAAACAGGCCTTTTTCGAATCCAGGAAGAAATTCCTAAGACTGTACTATGCATATAAAATTTAGATTTTGTAAATCAAGCCAAACCTGTATTTAAACGCAGACAACATCCCTTCAATATAACAACACAAATACTGTGACACTGATATTACAACAACCTAGCAGACTCCAGTCTCTCATTCCCTGCTCACAACTGTATAAGAAAGGTTACAGGCATAAATAATAAAAGTCACTACCACAAGGCACAAGCGGTCGGAGATGGAAACGCTCCCAGCGATCCCTTCCTGCTGCCTGGGAAACCACGTTAGGTTTTTTCAACTCCAGCTAGAGCTGCTCCCGGGTGATACAGTTCCCAAAGCTGTCACATCTGCCAGCGAGCAGGAGGGGAAAAAAAAAATCCCTCAGCCAGCAGATCCTGAGGAGCAGGGGGAGGGATAGGCTGCGAAAGGAGGAGCGAAAAGAGAGAAGGGTCAGGCCCAGATGGGAGAAAAGGGGTGGGAAGATTAGGGATGGGAGAGAGGAAGGAAAAGGGAAGAGGTATCACGGGGAGACGGGCAGCTGAGGAGCAGGGAGGCACAAGAGAATAATCAACCCTGCTCCAAAATAAAGGACGTGAAGGTTATCAGGAATGGCTGCTCCAGAGTTCAAACAGTCAAGCCAAAAAGGCAGTGTGTTTTGCTATTTAATCTACCTTCAGCCTATACACATACAATTCCATACCCCATCAGCGTATGTATATATAAATACACACACTGTGCTCATACGCTCTCACGCGCACCCGATGACAGCAAGACAGCAGAGAGCTGCTTCGGTCTCACATGCATCATTTCCCGTTGAAGAAAAGCAGCTTTCCTCTCCCTCCCCCTCCTCGCTGCAGCAGCTGAACTCGCCCCTCAGTGCTCATTCCCCTGCTATCGCAAACCTGGACATGGCTTGCTAAATTCCTCCCTGCCCAGGCGAGAGATAACGCTGGGTGCTTGGGTGGAAGCAGGCAGTTCCCATGGTTTCCAAATACTCCCCCAGCTGATCCGCCAACCTGTGCTGGCCAGCCAGGAGAGAGCAGGGTGGAAGGGAACAGGGACCCTTCCTCCAGGATCTGCCCCATGCAGAGAGTGCAGAGCCAGAAGATGAAGATGATCCCAGAGAACTCGGCAATTAAAAGGAAAAAATCATGTTTCCAGGCTCTGCTATGCAGCTCGCAGCCACGTTTTGAATTTGGTGAAAGCTAAATATGCCCTTATCAATGCACGGTGCTGGCGTATGTGCATATGTTCATGCATATGTATGGCTGAGCATGCATACATGGCATTTCGCTGTGTGTCAAACCTTCCGAAATCCTAATGTTTACCCTCCCAAGGTTTCTGACATGCTCCCTATTTATAACCAGCCATAGGTGCTCGCAGCATTTTGCAAAGGAAAACACTGGGCTCCTTCCCCGAGGAGCTTGCAGATCCAAAACACAACTTTAGATGGCCAGAAAGGCCAACCAAGGGAGGATGGCAGGAAGAAGGAAAGAAGAAGGAAAACGGTCCGAGATCTGACACAAGACCGGCTCACGTGCAGTCCGGTTGCATTGCCTCCCTCCGTGTTCATCTGCAACATTAACTTCAGGTTATTTTCTAATGGTTTATGTTGTTCATCCCCCAGGAGGGAGGCTGGGTGCCTGCACGCTCTGCCATCGCTGCCCCCCTTTCCAGCCCTTTCCTTCCACTCCTCTTTTGGCCCCCAGCCCCCAAGAGTAAAGCTATATGTCCGAGTCAACTGCTATAATGCTCTAAATCCTGCACAAACACGCACATGAGCATGCAGATTAACATTGCATTAGATGTAAGCCTAGGGAGACACATATTTGTTACGTTGCTGGGTTTATTTTTGCCAAGCACACAATCGCTCTACCTTTTTTGCCTCCAAGGAATGGGGTGCAAAGGTTACAATGCTGCCCCTTCCTCCGCTGCCCCATTTCTTCACTCATAAGCTGGTACTAAAAGCTGAAACCCGGCCAATGCTTATTCCCAAGCTCAGCTTGGAGGCTGCTCAGTGACACGCTCGGAATTGTGCTTTAGCCCTACTGAACCAGATTCATCCTGAGTCGTCTGTGAGCACGTGTGAAGGAAAGACCTGATGAACTTTCTGAAACCAGCACAGGCATGTTGCACGTGCTCACGGGCTTGGCCCTTGCTAAGGAACACTCCATTACTTACAGTGTCTCAGAAATCCTAGCTAAAGTCACTGTCCAGCTGTGCCAGGTCTGTGAAGTCAGTCCCCACCCTCCTGAATTTTCATCCAAACAGACAAAAGAGAAGGGAATTATTAACCTCATTTGCAGGCGAGACAGGAAGAAATGACTCTACCAGTTTCTTCCAGGCTACGTCTAGATGAGCAAATGTAGAAGAGCTTCCAGGTGTGTCTCTTGCCTGCTTTTTAACTTGGTGTCGAGGTGAAATGCAGGCCCAGCAGCCCCTTCCTCGCATGGAGGGCAAACCTGGGTGCGCAGCGCAGGGGGGAGCCAGGATTTGTCCTGACCACACATTTGATCTTGTTGCTGGCAAGTAGGATGAGGCACCATGACCAGAACCGCCCACACAGGCACCAAGATCGCACCGAGCCTCAACTGCATCACACACCTTCATTGAGAGATTTGCTATAAGCATTATAATGCTCCTGTCCCCATTCCTGACCTCTTAAGCACTCGGTGTGGATATACAGTGTCATGCAGTGCTGCACTAACACCTCTCTTGCATGCAGGCTCCTCTGCCCCATGTCCAAAAAGGGTTAAAAGCAAGAGGCTTTGCTTTGTTGCTAATCCACAATATGAAAGAGGTGCAAAATGGTGGGGGAGAAAAGGGAGAGAGGAGATTTGAGGCTTCAGTCTCCACTGTCTCCTGTGGTAGTTTATCGAGCCATTCAAAGTGAGCATAAAAACAGCTACCAAGACTAGAGTGAAAGCACTGTGCACTATCCCAACAAAAAATCCCAGGAATAGCAATTCTTGCGCATTAGATACAAGGTTATGTCAGGTCAAGTGAAAGGGGCCACATCTGGCACGTTGGGTCGCGTGCCATGCCGGGGAGACCGCATCTGGAGGCCACATCTGGAGGCCACGCCGCTTTGAGCGCAGCTCTTCAGATGCTGATCGCCGCGTCCCATAGCCCTTGACAAGCGTCAGCGCGTCAGGTTATGGGAGGGAAACTGCAGCTCTGGGCTGTGAACGCACCTAACACTTCGACGTAGGGAAGCGCAAGCCCGGGGCCAAGCATAGAAGATGCAAGCATTGTATTTTCTTCCAAACACCAGTAGAAACAAAGTCTTACTCCCTATTTATGGTCATCGTGTCTACTGGAGTGAGACAAAGGTATAATTGCTGCCAACAGCATACAAGGCAGGTGTTTTCTCCATGGGATAACTGACAGGAAAACTGCAGCCTAGGCAGCGGGCCTGAAGACAGATTAAACAGACCGGATTAAAGCCCGTGGCTTGGCTGGCGCTCAGTGCCTGGCTACGGTCACTACATAAAACCAACCTATAAGGAAATATAAACCATATCAAACCAGGCTTCATCTCCCAGGGACCATCAGGTCTTCTGCTTAGTTTGGAAAGGAAAATATACCTGCCAAGAGTATGTGCCCTTGCATTGCTCCCCAGCTGTTAAAACCACACACTCATTGTGGAAGTAAATCTACGATCATTTTCAGCTCTCTCCCTCAAGAAGTTATAAAATAAACTGATTCCTAACACTATACATTCAAATGACTCCTCCCTTAGGATAATGTAATTTTGTGCAATTTTTTTGAGGGAAACCTATTGCAGCTTTTAATCCACTGTCACTCTATGCTCACACTGTGTTTCTTGTGGGAGGCGAATGGAGGATCTACCTCAAACCAAAAGCAATATCACTAACAATCAAGTTTCGTTGCTACCTAGAGATGATGTTCTGTATACGTACAGACCTGACGGGCAACTCAATGTGATGAGACCTCAACACATGCTGCTGTTGCCACCTCGAGAAACCATTCCAGGAGCGCAGAACTTGGAACCTCACCAAGCTACTTCTTGCAGCTGGAGCTGGCTAGCGCAAGATATTTTAAGGAGTTTGTAGAGCACAAATGAAACAGAAGTGCTCCTTTTTTTCTATCCTGAGACAGAATAGCCAAACCTTTAGAGCGCTTCCACTTCTTGTAAATGAAAATCATTTTGTGACCAAGATTCTGTGTCGCACTTCTTCAAGCCTTGGCAATAGGTCCCGAATGTACTTTCCAGGTGTAAGTATACAAACAAGGTTGTACTCACACCCATCCTGGCAGGAACAGCCCATATACAGGAAGAGACTGGCCACCTTGAAGCACTTACTAATCCAGCAAACTACTTGCTGACAGCTCTTGCCATTATTTGATCAGCTGTCTTTGTTACTAGATACATAAACCATTGCTCACACTGAGCACGCAGGATGCGTGTACCAATACACTATTGAATATGAAAGCTAATATATAGTTTCACCATACAATCAAGAATAAGACTAACCAAGGGGAGAGGGAGAGGGCCATACAGCAGCAGCAGAGAAAGACTCTGAAAATACCTCTTGCTTTATGTACATTCCCCAGCCCCACCTGGGACCTCTCACTCACCAGCCAAGAGTTTCTCTTCTGTCGTTTTTCAGTATTGTGTCCCCAAATGCATTAAGTCATTAACACCCTGGCAAAGAAAAAGGCAAACACATTAGAAAACGTTAATGCAGAGGACTACTTTCTACACCCGTGAGTTGAAATGTGTGCCTGTATATGTCAGTTATGCTTGGCAAAAATAATTAAGAAATAACGTATCAGAGAGGGGAACTTAAAATAGGAATTTGGCCAGCTTTCACATGGCCACCCCCACACCCAAACACTTGCACCCCCATCCACGCACGGGTGCTTCAACGCCATTCAGATGTGCGGAAAAGATCTTGGCTCGTGCAGTGATCGCAAAGTCAGGGCTATGGACCCAAGAGGTTTCAACTGGTGAGTCAACTGGATTTTTTTTCAGAAGATATGGCAAGGGGCCTTGCAGATATGAGAGACTTCAGAGGAGATATTGCTAAGTCTCGCAGGAAGGCAGCGAGCATGCACGTTTCTGACATGCTGTCTGCTTTCCCGAGCATCATCAGGGATAACTTTTAACCCCTTCCTTACTTCAGTGGTCCAAGAGCATCACCCTTGCAATATGAAGCCGTACATTTTTCCTCTCCCCTCTCCTCACCACCCTGACTCTTAGTAGGTTGCCAGATCCCAGACAACACAGACCCACCTAAAAGACCCTGGAAAGCAAGAGAATTAACTCAATAAACAAATAAAAGGCAAGATCTTACTAGCAGTCCTGCTGCAAAAATGCCAGTGGAGGACAAGTCCAAGTGAGAGGCGAGAGAAAGGTCCGCAGGGAAGCTCTCCTGCTGCCGCGCAGTGAAGCCGATTGGAGGACTGTGTTGCTGGGCTATAGGAGTAAAGACCAAGTCAAGTCCTCCTCAAAGGAATCCAGTTCCTCATTTTTCTTCCCTTTTAGAACAATCCCTTGAAACGAATCGTATTTTTTTTTTCCTCTCTTTCCCCTCCCTGAAAACCTCTCCCATTTCCCTAGGCTAGCGCTGCCAACACACGTGCGACCATCACGCTAATCCGTGGCAGGGACAAGGCTCCATCGGGCAGGGAAGGGGTTAAGCCAGAGCAGCAGAGCCGCCGGGGGAGCCGAGATGTTAGTTCGAACTGACAAACCCAGTCCTGTGTAAACGGAGGTAGCAGATCCCGCGCGCCCAGAGCCGCGGCCATTAGGGCGCTGCTGTCAGTGCTTCAGAGCAAGGCGGGCGGCCGCCGGCCTTACCTCAGACTCCGCATTGCTCCGCGAGCAGAGGCGAGGTGGGAACTCTCCGTCGCGGGACGCCGCTGCTGCCGCCACACCGCCGCCCAACTCGGGAGGGAAAGCCGGCGGGAGAAAGCGGGAGAAGGGAAAGGGGTGGAGGCAAGTCTGACATGTTTGTGCAGTGCCGGCTTCACCCGAGCTGCTGAGTTTGATTTCGGGGTGGGGCAGTGGATGGGACACAGCAAGGCTCCGCGCGGGGAAGCCTCAGCGTCCTCTCAGGGGGGGGAGTGCGACGCGCGGCACAGCCTCTTGGGACCTTCACCTCACCGCCTCTCCTTCAGGTCCCTGGAGGCAAAGGGAGAGAGGAAGTGCTTGGAGTCGCACCTGAGCATGGAGGGCTCAAGCAGGACCCTCAAGGAGATCGTCTCCCCTTCTCCTTCACCCACTTTGCCGCTGACCTATTAAAGCTCTGACTTGCTTCGACTTTCCCATCTCTGTAGCTTCGGGGCCTAGAGCTGCTGTAGACTCAAGCAAACCCCAGCATCTCGTTCCCTGTCGCCTGGCTGTTGCCTTCAGGAGCTGCCACCCATTCCCCATCGTTCCTGGGGGGAAAGCCTCAACCACTGGCTTTGTACCTGACTCCAGGAGAATTCATCCATCCCTTGGGCCTTGCAGGCACCCAACCTGGTGTGTTGATTTCTTCTAGAGAGCAGCATCACCCTGCAATCCTGTGCTGTGCCGAGGGAGGTTACTGACCCCTGGCAATACCTACTTCCACAAGTGACTTATGTTTGCTAGGACATCAGCTCCACTACTGATCAGCAGAGGTGGGTGGACCTACACGGGTAAGGGTGGCATTAAAGGGCACTATGAGGATTAGGGACCAGGAGAGGTCAGGCTGCACATCAACACCCCCAGCAATTGCTCTTCCTCTATCGCAAATCAAGATGATGCTTGGCCTCTCCCAGTCATTAATAACAGACAATGCTGGCTTAATCCCAGGATATTTTTAGGTGCAAAGAGTAGAGAGTCGTTTTTGAATTGCCACCATGCAATTTATTTCCTTTTTTTTTTTTTTTTCTCCTCCCTGCATGTAAGTTTGGCTGATCTGACCTTAAAATAACTGAATGTCATGCTATAAATAATCATTAGGCTGTCATGATTCCTGCTGGAAGTGGAGTGGGCAGGCAGAGATGGGCCCTGTCACAGTGACCTTTTAGCCATGTTGCTCCATTCCTGGTTTCCCACCTATTTATCCTGCCTCAGTAGGCTGCATACCCCAACTGCTGCCATAGATCTAGTTGAAACATGCAGGGTCTATAGCAATATTACAGAGCAGGGACAAAACAGAGAATGTAAAGGAAGATCTTGTGCTTTAGCTGGCTGTCTGGGGCTCACGTTGCTCCTTCCCAGCCCTGCCAGAAGCGTTGCGCAAGGCTGCTTCCTGAAAGCGCAGTCACCACTTCGACATTTTACTGCAGGTCCTTGCCTGCCAGAGCCTGCCAAAGAGACAGAGATTTCCTGCCGGTTGCCTCCCCGCCGCATCCCGAGGGCATAGGAAGTAGAGGTAGCCAGGTCCCCTTCTGTCTGGAGATTAGCTTGTCTCCTCCCACAGGGCAGGACCCATACGTAGATGTAATCAAGAAGAAGGAAAGTTCATAATAATGGGAGTAAATAACAGACTATAATAAAGAGGAAGAGACATCATTCCTTTGCTGAAGTCTAAAGACTTGCAGAAAAATCATTGTGGATGGTCAGAGATGAGGCAATCAAGCATGATCCTGCTTTTGCTAGATGGATATGAAACATGACTGTGAGAACAAACCATGAGTGGCCTCTGCTACATTTACACTCAGCTGATGTGCCAGCCTGTGAGGAGCAGTCTACACAGCAGTAGCTGTGTGAGTATCACAAGGAAATGCCATTTAGAGTAAACACAGAGTTACCCAGGCTTAGAAATGGCTTTGGATTGGTCCAAAGTATGATATCACATGGGTAGACGTGTTAAGATAGTCTCCTAAAGCAAGACCTAAGTTCTTTGTGAATGGAAGAGCCTGGTTTTACTTGCTACGATACAAGCTTGGGTGGAAGTGAGGCAGCTTGGAGTCAGTGTGAACCCCAGCTACCTGCAGTCTTAACAACAAAAAAAGACACTTCACCATCTTCCCATCCCCAGCTTTGCTCAAATCCTTGAGCATTTGTCCCTTTATTAAACATTTCAGTACTCCTTCCCTGTCCACTGCTCCCTTTCTCCCTAGGGTATTGCACGAGATAATCTAAATAATTAACCTCACACACTTTTATAACCGAACACACCACTCTTCCTACAGTTGCCCTACTACAACATGTTGCTCACTCAGACCTTGACTGTAGTTCTGTCTTACCTGTGGGAGCTGGAATCTGCAGAGCAAGAAGTGCTGCGGGGTGCACTGACTAAATCCTTGCATCACAGACGGTTTTATCGGATTGATGTATGCAGGGAAGAGTCATTCCACGCATGTTTCCTTTTCTGGCAGCAAGAGGAGCTAATTTCAGACCCAAACTGCTGATCTCTCCTCTTTTCTCAACCTGTCCATCCACGTCCCTGTGTCAGGTCAGCACCAACACATCCCTTCCAGCACTGCTGGTTGCAATAGACTCCATTTAGGCCTGTTGCATTCCTGTTGGAGCAGAAATCTGTGGAAGAAATGAACTTTTCTACATTTTACTGCACCATCAGGCAAGATCAGGTAGTTTTTAACCTTCAGAAAAACACACTAGAGGCAGCAAGGCCAAGTCTACCATACTGAGGTGGTTCCTCCTAGCCGAGCAATGACAAATGTGAGTACTTGGGCACTTGGTTGGGACTTAGGGGACTGGGCAGGCTGTTAAGAACAACTCCAGCTTCAGTCAGGCTTCCGAGACAAGTCTTGGGACAAGACAAGCCCAGACAGTAAATCGGATCCATTCAGGAAAACCCCATAAGAAATAGACCAGTTCCATCCATGCAGCTAGGCTGTGGTTTGAATTTAGACCTTCTAGCAGGGCTCCTTTGAGCTCTGGGATTTGCTAGGAGGGCACAAATATGCTTCCATCAAGGAGCTATGGTCCCGCCTCTCTTTCATCAGTCTTAAAATCCCAAGTAAACTGGATATGGAAATGCAAAGTCAGGCCAGCAACTGAAACAAAAGAGTCACCCTTTGGGGTGTTGCAAGTTCATGAAGCATTAGGAGGAGGAAATAAATCTGCCTGTTAGGAGGAAATAAGTCTGCCAGTCTCATAAGCATCGCACGAGATCAACCAGGACCAGAGGGAAAGAGGGAAAGATCCAGAGGTAGTTTCACTTTAAGTAAGTGCTCATTATTGAGATGAGCCTTTACCCCAAGGCTACAACATGCCGAAGTGGGCAGCGAATACTCAGAATGGTGCTATCATGGATTGTGATGGCCTGGGTTGCTTGCTCATGCACCAGGGATGTCTCCTGACTCCCATGCTCTGCTAACATTATAGAGGCAGAGCCCTGGACATCCCAGGAGGACAGGGCTTCATCCATGCTCACACCACATAAACTCATTCAGTATCCCCAAGCGCTGATGCTCTAATACAGTTTCCATTTCCTTGGCTCCATTCAAAACAAAGCCCAGATGCCCAAAAGCTGAAGGACCGGAGGTTGCTGCAGTTCAGCGTGAGTTCAGCATCTCTGCCAGAGCACTGCATGCTGTTTATAGATCAGGACACATCTCCACGCTCAAATCTGCTACAGCAGCGTGGGCCCTGGAGTCCCTCTGCGCCATCTGCGCACTGCCGGATCCAAGGCATGCAGGGTCACGCCAAAGAGGGAGAGATTTTGGGCTGCCCCAACCTCTCACCATCATTAACGCTGAACCTTGGGCAGAACCAAAGCTCCAGAGCGTCAGCTGAACACAGCACACGCTATTTTGCTGCTGGTAAAATTCCTGCAGCTTGATGGGCATTCCTGACTGATAATATCCATGCAGCTTCATCTCATACTTCTCCCACTACTTTTACTTGCAAAAATTCACAGGCTTATTAGATAACAGGGGTAACGTCATGCTCCACCAGGCAAGTCCATGCCACGCGGTACAAAAGGTGGATCTGCTGCTTCCCATGAAAGCCAGGAGGATCACTCCTTCAGTGCCAGGATTGCAGCAGTCAACAGAGTCTACTTTTTCCATAGGCTCCCCAGGCGACCTTGGAAAAGTTGCTTCACGCGCTACTAAAATGCTGGAGACCATGCTTAACTCGCATGGAAAGAGGCAGCTTAAGCTGGTGCTTTTTTATTTTCAAACATACCGAGATCTAAGATGCTATAGAACGGCAGAGCGAAATCCCGAGCTGCCATAAGAGGAATCCAGGCTGCAGCTTCTGCTCAGAATAACTAGGTCAGGCAGCTCCAGCAAAAGCACTAAGCAGAATTCAGAGAGCGCCCAGTCGCCAAAGAAACGGAGCAGAAGTCCAACTGCTGCTATGGGTCTGTCGGCTGCTATGGGTCACCCTCCACCCCTGGAGGAGGCCAACGTGCAAGAGCTACTGAGCACAGGGACCTGCATTAAGAACCTTCTGGTTTTAGCAAGGAGGAAGGAGATAGGATACATTCAATTATTTAATTGAATTAAAATAATTTTTGAAACTCAGATTACGGAACTCAGTAACCTGCAGTGCTCGGCCAGCACGTCATCGCCATGTGCTCTTAGTCTGCCTTATCCTCATGAGCTGGAGGCCACGGGATGGTTTGCAAAGGATAAATCATTTATAACCACCACTTACAGGCTTGTTTATATAGTGTAAGGAAACGTGAGCTGCGACATCCTCGCCTTGTGTAGTGACTGTTTCTTGTTGCCTCCTCTAAAAGGGTTTCTTGGTCCTTCCCACTAGTAGCCCTGCTATTTGTCTGGTCCTACAGATCAGACAGGTTACAGGAAGAGCATTGTAAGAATATTTTTATACAAAAAGCCTACATTAGGAATGGCGTCTGAGCAGCACACACCTTCACAGATGTATTTAAAAAAAAAAAACAATACACCTAAATTTGTATTTAAAGAATTCAAACGCTGGCTAAGTTTTGCAGTAGCCGTCACAAACAGGAGTGTGTTGCCTATTAAGATAATCCTATGGTTGATGAGGCGACACGAGATCTAAGCTACTTGTAACACTACATTATACATTCCTATTTCTAATACAATCTACGGAGTATGCATCTCTTGCCTAATGGCCCTAATATTCGGCAACAGAATCCAGGTTTGCAGCCTGATCCTCTGTACCTTCCATCGCGCCGGAGAGCTCCGATTTGTGCAGATTAACTACGCGTGCTCCCAAAGGGAACAACGTGAGCAGGTCAAAGCTGACGCGCCAAGAGCTCCTTCTTCCCAGAGTCAGTTTCAACTTCTGCTCCTCAGATCCAATCCATTGAAATCAGATTTCTCTTCCTGACTTCCACAAGGGCTAGGAAGACTCCTATTCCAAGCTGGATGTGATAAGAACGAAGGCAATTTTTAACGTTGTCGTAAGCGTTTCTGTGCCGTCTTGGACCAGGGCCAGAGTGCTCATCAAGGTATAACATCCTACTTGCTTCTTGCAGAAGCCAAGCCTAAGGCTAGTACAAATTATAGTGAGCATTGAATCAGGGCCCGGGTGGTTTTTAAAGGCAAGTTGTCCCGATTTTGGATATTTTAAGCTATGTGGAGAGCCTTTTGACCACTGTATCTATTAACCCCTCTGTACCTAGTCCAGGTTACAAGTCTATTGCTTTGTTCTCTGCTGTGAAAGACCCTCAGCTTCCTGGGTCTTCTTCCTTGGGAAGTCCTGGCTTTGAAAGAAGACTCAGGTGAGAGAAAGCCATACCCCAACACAACAGGGCAGACAGGAGCTCAATCCATGTGTTTTCTTATTAACCCAAGGCTCGGCGTTTTTCTAGGCACGATAATAGAATCAAACTCAGAATAAATCAGTGAGATCTTTTGCCCCTCAAAAATAAAAATAAAAAAAATAAAAAAAATGACAGAAGAGAAAAATATATAGCAACTTACAAGGTGCTGGTCATCACAGGGAGCAAATTTGGAAAAGCAGGCCATGAGGAAGACAATACACTGTAGAGAAGCTGATTTTACCAGGTTCTCTCAGGGAAAAACAATTGAGTTCTGAGACATTAACTTGATATTATCTGCTTGGAAAGACACTGGTTTCAGTTGAAATGTCATCTTTCTAGCTCAAAAGAAGGTGTTTTTTCTAAAAGAAAAAAAGCCTTTTTAGACAACGGTGTGTTAAGCATCTCCATATCAGCAGGATACCCGTCCTTGGCCAACAGATGCTGCCTCCAGAGTCTCAAGGGTATCTTCTAGGTAGTCCTGGCACTGCTCAGGGCTGTATTTCAGCTACAGGTTGACTCTGCACAGGCTACAGCTCACCACTCCTACCTGTCCTAAAAACATCAACTCCTTACACTTTCCTTTGATGAAGCTCGATTTTTCTTTTCCTCTGGGCATCATTGAAATGAAAGGTTGAAACACAGCCACAACATCTGAAATGCAATACTATGAAAATCAGCTTCGGAAAGAAATATATATGTTATATTACTATATGTTGCGCAGTTGAGAATGGTCCATGAATTTGTGCTGTTTACCTGCCTGGCAAATGCGGGAGCCACAGCTCGAGGGACACTGAGCTCCATGAGGGGTTCCTGACAAGAACTGATGGCTGAGGGCCAAGAAGGGGAGAAAAACAAGGAACAGCAGGTGGTTTAACACCCTTTCTTGCCTCCAGATGCATGACACACAGCTTGGTTAACCTAGGTCTGAGCCCTGGAGTGTTTAATCCCCTGGGATTAAATCCACGGGAGCTGTGGGGAGCGTGCACTTTAACAGCTTTCAGTCCCTTTTGGTTCCAACTGCATTTGATCTTAGCAGTTCAAAAAAAAAAAAAAAACCACCTCTCTCTCCTCTTACTTTTCCTCTGAGCAATTGCACACACCCCTTTTATTGCATTAGTGTAATTCCGTCTCCGACATTCCCCCGAGAGGAATCACTTGGCTCCTGCTATTTATTTTAGTGCTAAGTGCCTGGGTCTGAGCAGTAGCTTTAATTAAACTACCGATCCTCCTCTTCAATTAAGATCACCTTTATGCAGCTTCCTGCGCTCTCCTCAGCCGGCTTCTTTGCTTCCTCTCACATGCCCTGCCTGCAGTCGCCTTTACTGCCTTATGCTCCGACTCTCAATGTGCCTCTGCCGGCTCTATCCGCTCAGGATCGGTTTACTTGGGAAGCTGGAGTAAGGTATGGCTACACACTGGGTAAACATCTCTTCGGAGCCCTCGCCCTCCCTAGCTAGTGAATCGGCTCACAATGTTTTGTAGACTTTAAGCAAACAGGTTTCTTGCTGAAACTGCCCTGGATTAACATTTGGGGAGTTACTCACTGATGCTCCCTAGGTGTCAGAGGCAGGAGAGACTCTGCCCGTGAGGTTGGCAGCAGTTTTCCTTCCTACAAGAAGTTTCCCGTCCTACAAACTGCAGCATTAGCTGCTCCCGGGCTTGGCAGAGGCGGCTGCGGGTTCTGCAGCGGTGCCCAGCGCCAGACCCGCTCTTGGTCCATCAAAGTTTCTTCCTCCTTCTAGGTACAGATATTTATTACCTATATTTACTTCCACAAGCCTGAGAGGTTTCTGCTGTCTAGGAGCATACTGGACTCCGTGTCCAAGAGCGAAAGGGGGTAGGTTTGCAAAGAAAAGGGGTAGACTTGGGCCTGCGTGCTTGTCCGCACTTCCAGGCACAGCGACTGCCTACAGCACTGGCGGCTTCTAATTCATCCTCCAACAGCTAATTCCCTAACGTTCTAACAATTCCCAGGCTGGAGGGTGCCCAAGGTTGAGGGCTTTGAGGTTTCAAGTGGAATGGGGAAGAGGGGGATGCCAGTGGTAAAGATTTTTTGGATATTACTCATCATTTTTTTTTTTCTCCAAAGTCATCCCTATGCATCCAAGGTAATTTTCCTGCTTTAAATGCAGCTTTTCAAACAAGGTGCCTGCAGCTGAGGCAAGGAGCTCTCTGCTGCTTTCGGGCTGCTCCACAAGTAGTTTTCAATGGTGGCAAACTGGTTGTTCAGGTGTAATTCAGATAGATGCTTAACAAAAATAAATAAATAAATAAATCCTACCTCTCTGCTCCTGCCTCAATAACACTTCTTCCTAGCAAGCGCTGGTTAAAAACTTTGGGGATCAAGTTCCCAAGGCATCTTAATGTTACCTGCTAAAGAGCAAGTACTGTACCAAGGTTTATAGGCACAAAAATGAATAAAACACGAGCTCAAGTCTATTAACAGAGCTGCATTTTCATTCATGCATTTGTTTCTATGACACCCATCTGTTAAGCATTTAAAGATGTGATATAGGGGCACAGTCTACTGCATTTATTCACCACTGGTATAAGAGCAGGCTAAAAACAGTTGTTAAAAGCCTTTCCTACAGTGTCCCCTCCTCCTTTTTGTGGCTTTGGACCTCAGAAAATAAATTCTCGTTGGCTTGTTTAAGTGTCTCTGGGAGTGCTGAGACATCAAAGCCTTACCTGATTTCTAGAACTTGGGAAGAAAACTTTAGAAGTCATCGTGTAGTGTCCGTAATGCAGGACCCTGTTTCCCCTTCTCCTTCCCCGCAGAGGAGTCTTACCTTGGAAAATTAAGTCTCGGAGAAACCCTCCTGCAGCGCGTTCAGTCCCTTCCTCCTCCCGACTGCAGGTCGCCGCTTGCCTCCCGCGCGGAGGCATCCCTTGCTTCAGGCAAGGAGCCTCAGCAATCCCATCTCGGAGGCTCCTCAGGAGGCTCCACGGGCGGCCACGCAGCGCCACGGGGCCGGCGCCGGGTACCTCCTCCTCCTGGCAGCCAGCGGAGGCAGCAGAAGAGCCCCACGAGCGGAGGACAGAAGAGACCCCAGCGAGCGGCTCCGTTAAAACCCGGCAGCTCAAGCTGATCAGGTCTCCCTGCAGACGCCACGTATTGCCGAGGTCTGTGATGCTCCAAACCAGCGATTTCCAGCCCTTGCTTTTTTTTTTTTTTTTTTTTTACTGGGGGCTGATGCTGTGAGCTAAGCAGAGACGATGGGAGGGTGCAGTGAGTGACATTTAGCTCGGAAGAGCGAGATCGCAGCCGGCGCTCCGGTGTGCAACGGGCTGTAGCTGCATTGCCTCCCCTCAGCTAAGCCTGGGAATCCCAGCATGGCCCATGGATGCTTGAGCGTGAGGAGGGAGTTAACAGGCAAAACAGAGGCTCCCATTCAAACCAGGCACTGCTGCCCTGCGGGGGAATCAAGTGCAGACCAAGGCCAGCAACAGGGGTATCATTCGCTTGCTCAGGCAAACCAAAGGGTCACTTATCAACAGGATAAGCATTCCCTTGTCCCGCGCTGGCTAGGAGAGCTCTGCGCTGCTCTTGCATCAGTGATCCACAACCACAGCACACAATTCCTAGCACGTAAAGCATAACATCAAATTGACTTTTTTTTTGCTTAAAGACTTTATATCTAAGAGGCGATTCATTTTTTTTCTTGCTAATACATTTGCATTTTACTTCCTCCCCTGGATAACCAAGCATGCTTTTGTTTTGTGAACATTAAAGCAACAAGAGAGCACGCTGCTAATTCTCTCTCATTGGGGCCTGCTGGAAAAATGCAAGCAGCTGGGCAAACGCTAGCAAACAAACAGAAAAGATGGGAGGGGGAAGAGAAGGGCAAGGAGAAAAATAACTCCGGAGTGAGTCAGCCACGCTCCTCCTGCTTAGTCACCTGTAGAGCTTCTTTGCAGACACCAGAGATGGAGAAGATGCCGCCTGCCTTCCACCCACCTCCTCCTCCTCCTCCTGCTGCCAAGGAGTTAATAAAGATAGGGAAGAGTTTTAGGAGACAACGTGCACCGATGTCAGCTTTCCGGAGGAACAGAGCTGAGCAACCCTGCTTGCTCACTCTTCCCACCCCCCTGCGTGGATTTACTTCTCAATTAACTCATCCCGAATCAACCTGTTCGGTTGCTGGTTTAAGTCTCTCCGGTGGTGCCCAGCGGGTTTGACACGGGAGGGAGTTGCCATGGAGAAGAGGGTGATGTCATTGACACAAAAAGCACTGAATTTACAAATACGACAGGAACAGAGCTATTTATAAAAAGCTGCTTTTCTTACCCCCTCCCCTCCGCCTCTTTGGGGGGTGGGTGGAGGCAAAAGCAGCAGTTCCATTCTTGCTGTTCCTGTCAACAAGTCTAAGAAATGAATTTTCCTGTTAGAAAAATATTCTGAGCTCTTGAAATTGCTGAACGCTGTCAGCTCATGGACTTCATTCATTAGAGCTGGATTTAGCTTTCCGGCTCATAGCTATTTTTGAGGTCATATAAACGTTTCATATTTGTATACCAACTTCTAGCCTGAAAAAATTCACGTGGCATTACTGAATTTGGCCACTTTTAAAAGGAAGGACAGTAACACGTGATGCATCTAGATGGACAGATATCCTCTTTTCTGGCAAAGCCTCATGCTGCTTTTAAGCACTTTGGATAATAGCCCTGCTTGTTGTTTTTGCCCGGGCCACGTGGGGAGCTATTGGAAGTTAATGCAACCTTTATATAATAAGCCATTTAATGCGTTATTGCAAATGCGTAATTGCAAAGCTCAGAAGAGCGAGCAAAGGAAGATGGTTGATGGAACAAAAATCATTTTAGCACACAGTTATGCAAAACAGGGAGGAAAAGAGGGTGGTTTAAAAAGGTGACAGAAGAGCTACGATAGATGTCAAAAGGGTATTACTTACATGCAGAGGTCCCAAAACAAACACGCAATCACCCATCACGCACAAATCTGACACGACAAAGATGAAAAGGCAGGGCAGAATTATTTCACTGAGATGCAGTTCAAGGTCCTAAATTCAGCTTTGAATTCTACCCACACGAAAATAGCCTAGCTTTTGCTGGAAGTGAAGAGCAAGTACAATTACCCATTAGCTTAAATAAAAAACAGCATCAGTGGTAGTGATGCTGCCCCAACCTTAATCTCAGGATACAAACTAATAGCAAAACACCCCGGTGAAGTGTTACCGGTTACGTTGCTCATTTCAGCTGCCTACAGTGCTTCAGAGATGACAGGAATGATTCATCCACAGGCAGGCTGGGGAAAACGGGCTCTTCTGCCCTGTATCCCACGCAAGGCCAGAGGAACCGCTGAGAGGGGAAGGCAGCTCTTCAGTCTGGAAGGCTGCTCGTCTTGGCAATGGAAGTTTAACCAGCTACAAACACTTGCAACACAAACAGGGCTTTCTCAAAGAACCCACTGATCCAACTGCTTTGGACCTGCTTTGGAAAGAGCAAGAGGATTCTGGAAAAGCAGAGAGTTTTCTTACCTCTCCTTTATAATAAGGCTGATAACTGGAACATTATTTCTGAGTTCGCCCTCCACTTTCACAGGAGATGAGGGATAACAACACTTTGTCAGTGTTTAAGTCCCATAAAAAAAACCCCATATTCCTGTTACACATTCCTATATGTTCTACAAGCGAGGGCCTATTATTATAGCTGCCCACACAAGTTTTCAGCCGCATTTTCTGTTTCAGGCTAGGCCAGACTGCTTTCAGATGACATTTGGGCTTTACACCTTAATATAAAAACTGCTGCTTTCACTTGCGTAAAAGCTAAGCAAGATATTAGGAAGATCAGGAAATGCTTTGCTAAAACTTTATAGAGCAGATAACATAGCACTACAACAATAACTACCCATCTATATACATTACTACTCCAGCTTCAGAAAGGGAACTATATAAGTCATGTAAGAGTAGAGAAACACGTGCCTAGAGATTGAAAAGCTGGAAAAGGCAACAGAAGGTCAGCACAGAAACTAAACAGACTGGCGTTTGCCTTTTGTCAGCAGTCTGTCACTTAGCTGCTGATCTGCAAATCACACTTTCTTATCAATTGGCAGCCATAGGATCAATAACTCAATGGATTTAGATAAGACTTGGGACAAGAAGAGGGTAAGGGTCAAGTATTTATGGAGCCAACAAAAGGGATCAGGTTATTCCCAGAGGCTACGGAATGACCTTAGTGCTACATTGGAGTTTGATGATTTAAAATGCTTTATGAGGTAAAGAAATAATGGAAATGAAACCTCTAAGTTTTCTAAAATGTGGCATTCTGCTAGATGGATTGAGGAGACATGAGAAAGCAGTGTGAAACAGTTGAAGGAGCCAGACTTCCTGAGCAACGTCTAATTCCAGTTCTCCAGACCCCAGCCACACAAGTGCAAAGCACCAAGCTGCAACTTAGCCAATAACTATTGGGGAATATTAATTATTTGGGAAAGCAGCAACGGCACAGAGGAAAGATTTAGAACTGTTTCCTGATGCATGAAGTTTTTCTATTTTTAAAAATACCCATACATTTTATACACTAAAATTCAAAAATGGATTTAATTTATGGCAGGCTATGGCTAAAAAAAAAAAAAAAAAAAATCTACCATGACTATAGAGCCATTAGCAGATAAAGTTTAAATTCTCATGAAAAAGACTTCCTTGAAGTGTTCCATGCTGGGGGAATGAACCAAAGCAGAATTATTAATTATTGCACAGAAGCCACAGTTTAGAAGACCAGTCACCTTTAAGTAACCAAACTGTGACACATGAAATGTAAACGGACACTGTCCTTCACTCTTTGGGGAGCCATAAAAATAAGAATTCCTGCATCCAACCTGTGAGACTGGCCAGCTGGGAGCACACTCTAGCTCTGTCCTGAATGTAGGGATAGGATTTTAGTGTCCCTCACGAGCATCTCCTCACGTGTGTCCCACGTGTGCTGGTCTGGAATACCAGGGGATCAGCACTGCTCTGCAGGCTAGAGCCATCCTCAAGGTTTGGATGCCAGTTTGGCAAATTCTTAAATATTTTTTTGGGCAGCAAGAAAGCCTGACAAGAGTTGTAAACCAGTTCTGCTTTGCTTTGGAAGTATCTATTTTTCTATGTGAATTTAAGGCTGTAAATGTAGTCCCACCAAATTACCTTCATATGCTGCTGAAGTTTCATTATTTCTAAACAGTTCTTAAGCTATATGGATCCATAACAGAGGCTATAAGCAAGAGAGGAAAAGAAAAAAAAAGAAAAAAAGCTAAACAATATTCTGCCATTAATTTTGAATCCTGTCACCCACCCCTTGCTTTCCACTTTATACAGAATGCTGGAAAATGTTATAATTCTTACTATATCTGAATAAACAGAAATAGATAGAAAGCAGATAACTCCTGTTTTCTTCTTCCTGTAGTTTATAGGAATACCAACAAGTTATTTCAAACAGCAAGTTCTTTAAAAAAAATAAATCCTTTCTTCAAGTCTATGCTCAAATGGATCTCTTGTCTTAACCATAAACAGTCCCAGCTTGACAGTAGCATGGCCTAGAAAACCTTGTTACTGCTACGTTTTTAACAATTACAGTGACTTTTCTCTGGGGAAGAAGCCATAGAAGAGGACACCATTAATTATCCAGTTAACATCCTTGGTTGAAGTAGCACCTTCTAGGAGCGGAACAAAGAGAATTTAGTAAATAATTCAGGGAGGATTTCTTAAAGGCCCCAGGAATTACAGTAAGACTTCAGGACATAAAGGCTCCTGAAGGAGAGGACAGATATGAAAATTTTCCCAGAAATTTTAAAATAAGAATCATTTTGTAGAAAGACAAAACAAAATCTAAAAATCTCTGAAACTGCGGAAAAACCACGAGACCAGGACTATGGTATAGAACTGCTAGTGACGTGGTCTTCTCCTCTCACATCCATAGATATATGAGAGGAGCTGTGAAGAAATCAGCCATGAGCCTACCTTTGAGCGTAGAGGAACTTAAAATACTCAAGGCATATTGGTTTTGTATCCTGTAAACTCTGAATCTCAAATAAAATAAATTGATAGAATCCTTTGTATAAATTTCAAGCACACAGTGCATAAATATTTGTCAAAAAACAATAAAAAGTAACTCTAAAACTTTAGCACATATGGTGATTTTAGCCTTCAGAGACTTGACAGATGCTCAATCCAGTCAGTAACCCAAGCCCCAGAAAAAGTAAAAATAAAACATGTTAGTTTTTTTTAGAAGCAAAACGATTAATTATGCATTTTCTCCACCATGACTTCATTTCATTTTCCTACAATTCATGAGCGTGTGCTCCAAGTAGAAACATTCAAGCTGTGTTTAAGTGTCCAGAAAGTCTTGCAGTTATGAAAGCTGCTACCAAACAAGCGCCTTTTGCTTCTAGCAGCCATGAACAATTCCCAATCAGGCAGAAACACATCGCTGTGGACATTAATCAAGTCTTTTGATGCCAGAATAGTGTTTAACGAGGCAGAGTTGCTATCAAAATACAAGTTTATTGATGAAACAGTGATTAAAAGCAGCACTATAAACCAGCTACAGGTAGGAGGAAGACTTCAGAGAATGCAGTATGAACACAGAAAGCACATTTTAAAGAGCAGTACAAAAAATGGGAAGGAGGGCAGATATAACAGCCAATGTTCTCTAGCAAACCTTTCGGACATCGACTACTTTATGTAGCAGGTAAGAACACTATTTGTGCACTGATACAACAACCTTCCATTAGCAGCTCCATACTGTAGAAACAATCATCATCATTGTTCATACTTACATTTGAAAATAAATAACGTTAACAACAGATTCCCCTATATAATACAAAACAGGTTTGCTCTCTAGGAAGTCACAGGAAGTTCTCCAAGAGCAAAGTTTCTCCAAGTGCTGCTAAGAATTCACAGAGACGTTCTTGGAAACGGCTGTCAAACATGTCACTTATTTCCCCTCTTAGCTCTTGCAGCAGAGACACTGTGGACTTACCATCCGTATTCAGGATTCTCTCAAAAAACTTACTCCAAAAATCACTGCCAACAGTCCTAAAGACAAACAGAGGTGTTTTCAGTGAAACAACATAGCATACAGGACATATCTGTTAATACATCTCTTTACATTCAGCTCCAAACGTCCAGTCTAAAACAGGAGTTTCAATCACATGAATGACTGTAAAAGAAAAGGAGTGTTTGGTTAAAGTTTATCCATGTATACCCTTCTTTCTCCCCATAGTGTCTGAGCAGCAACTTGACATTCAGCCTGTTTCACAGGTCCATCAAACACAGTTGTTACACTGTTACATCTTTAAAAGTACCTGACCACTGCTCACATCCAGTCAAGAGGTTTGTTAGAGGAGCACCAAGAAGATTCTTTTAACTAACGAAGTTGGCAAATTTCTTTCCTAAAAATGGACTAGATATAAATCTTACTCCCCTATTTACAAGCTGAGTAGTTTGCAGGTCAATATTAAAGGAAAGCCACAAGAGAAATATGAAAAATGAGTGGTTTACAGACAGTCAACTCTTCTTCCCCATCCATCTGCCAGAGCTCTTCTGTAGATAACATTTCCAAGACAGTTCACAGTAATAAATCCCCCATCTCATGGACAGCCTCACATAACACGAACAAAAAGGTCAAATGACTCATTAAAGTCTGGAAAATCGTATTATTTATTTTTCAGTCTTGCACTGAAGTTCACAGTGCTTCAGACTACTGAAGTGCATTTTCCCCTCAAGACAGGGCTGAAAAAACAAAGCAACAAGTCATTTCCCTCTGTTTTAGGTAAATAACTGACAAAACAGCAGCCACACTCTCAGCAGGGATGTGGCTTGTACCATTACACTAATAAGCTCTCACGTTTTCTAAGTTAGCAGTCACAGAGAGCACACAGCACACGTGAAACTTGAGGCTTAGGTCAAAGGAACTTGACCTAAAGTCCTTTCCAAATGACCCCTTCCCTTCCCAGCACTCCATAAAGGTCAGTCCTATCCTTCCAAACTCAAAACTTCCTGCGTCTGCTATTCAGCTCCTCCTGCTCAGACACTTAGGGCTATTTTTTCCCCTCTCATACCATGTCCCGATAAAAATGAACACAGCAGTACTATTTTCCAGGGCAGGTCAGATTTACTTAGCTCAAAAATAAGAAGTGTTGGGATATCTGTCAGTACAGAATAAAGCCAATCTGCATCAGTGATCTAGCCATCAATTGCTTTTTACTATTTCTAAAATTAAGGCATTAAGATACAAATATTTCTTACCAATCTATAGATCAGTGATAACCCTCTCCAGAAAACAATCAACCCTGGTGATTTTTTTTCTTCTGTGGCCACTACAATGAACTGATTACCTAAAGAATAAAGAGCTTCATGGGTGCAGTATAAAATGTATAGTGAGTGCTCAAAGCCTGCTAGAGCCTTGTAACTAAAAGTATTAATCTACAACAATAGGTAACAAAAATACATGCAAAATAAATCACTTTCACTTGTGCGCAGCTCAGGAATATAAGATTTCTCACAAAGACTGAATACAACAGAACTAGGGAGGTATAAGCAACACAGGTTGCTTAGGAACTGGACAAGTCCCATACTGGTAGCGTGATGGTTAGAGAAATATATCTATACACTGGATGTGGTCAGGACATCAGGATCTTGAACACTGACAGCTCTCAGGTGAAATTCGTATCACAGGCAGAATGCTCTGGAACGGCCTTATGAAATGCTAAGGCAGAAAGACTCTAAAAGATGGGTCTGCCGAGATGAGCAGGTATTTGCTTTAAGAACAGACAGAGTAATCTTGTAGACAAAATATGTGGCTGAAAGGGAGTAGTAGAAATTAATATTTGGAGACTAAGACCACATCCAAAAAAAGACAGTGGTTGCCAATGCAGCCTAAATTATACACACGCAAGAAAGAAAATAATTAAAGTTATACTGTTTCTGCAACAGTTACAGACAGAAGCCTGGCATCAGCATCTTACTACCCTTCAATGGAGCCTAGAAGAAAGAGCAGAAAATCCAAATAATCTGCATATCTAAAGCAACATGTTCGTGTAATTTCTTTCTCACCACCCACGCACATATAAAACTTCCCCAAGCCTAGTCTATGAAGTTAGAAAAAGAGATTAAGGCTGGTCTGGAAAAAGGGGGGAAAAAGTACAAGTTCACTGCTCTGTAAGGCTCATCCAGCACAAAACTGTCTCAAACATAGCACTACAATACGTGTTTGAGTACATTATAGTTCTTAATGTTTGTGTAGTACTTTATGTGTGTTACAGTACTTACTGTTTGAGTAGTCTACTCAAAAACATGTTAGTAGTCTACTCAAACAGTAAGTACTACAACTTTTGAAGCTACTGGACTTGTTCATTGTAAGCCTCCATAGAACAGTATTGTTGCTGCCAAAGGTGTAAATTCTGTGTTTAAGCTCTGAAGATGCAAAGAAAACAAAGGAAGTTTGAACAAGTGTGTTTCTACCCAGCAGTCCGCTCTGAAAAAGGACTTACTTGGATGGGTTTTGGCTGATTTTCCAGGTGAAATTTTCCTGATGGACCTGGATGTGATTCCCAAACAGCATCAAATGGACTATATCTGCGATGCCAACCAAGTCTACCTGCAACCACAATAAACACCAAAAAGTTGAACTTGTCTTCCCTTCTGCGGTCCATAACAAATTTTATATATTGGCACTTTCACCCATTTAAGACTCAATTACTGTTCACATCAAAATCATCCAGAACACTTCGAAGGAAATAAAATGACAAAAAGGGAAGACTGGTCTCGTTATAAGTTCCTAAATAAGTATAGCACTGACAGAAACACAGCAAATCCAAAACAGTGCTGCAAGTGTCTTCAAACGCACAATACGTATTTAGATGAAGACTAAAATATCCAGCTAAATATAGACTCACCTGATAAGGAGAAGAGCTTTTTGCCAGGAGCTGCTGTCCATAATGGGTCTGAGCTATTGGAAAGCTGTTGAGCAAATTTATCCGAGACTGCAGCCTCAAATCGAGGCTGTGAGAGAAATCCACTATCTTCAGAGCCGCAGTCATCTCATCATTAGCAAACGGATCACAGATCCTGCATAAAGGAAACAAACGTTGCAGGTGACAAGCCACCAATTTTGGGTTTTTTCAACAGGGAAGTGAAGGTGTGTCTAATCTAAACTATGTCAATGCTCCCCTCTGATGGTTAGTTTAAGAACTACTACTGAAAGGACTCCACCTTGAAGTAAGGGGAGCCAGGGGGGCAGACTAAAGCTTCAAGATAATACTGGTATCTCCAAAGAAGGTCATAGAAAGCACTAAAGGGCTAAAGATGATGCTCTTTTGACATCTGTTTAGTCACCAGAAATACAGCGGGGGGAACCATAACAAGTGTGGTCAAATTTTTGATAGTTGAAGCTGGATTAGCATTTACCACAGGAAAACCAAAATAAATCTAACAGTATATCAGTTTCCAATCTATTAAATATCTAGGTTAAAAATAGCTATTGATGTTAAACTTAACAAGTCAACGAAGACTAACCACCACCTCACTTGCTTCTAATGGAAGCGTATCTGACTCTATATGATTAGACATTCCAAAATTAATGCCATCCCAGGCTTAATTGACAGCTAATATTCTGGGGGATATGACACACCATTAACATGGTTTGGGGAAGAATTTAAAGACATAAAAATGGATTATTTCATCAATTTACAAGTAGGACTGCAATGAGGAAGGCAAGCAATTTGTTTAGTGACCAGAATACATCAGCACTCCCATCTGCCCTTCTAGCTTCCTATTTTTCATATTTAGGATCAAGGGTAAATATCTATCCAGTGCCTTGTTAGCGTTTTTTTTTGTTTAATAAAACATACACTTTACATCATCAGGATATATATGTTTTCTATAAAAATAGAGAAAAGAAAGCATTGGTCCCAAGCAAATATTTTCACTACTTTCCGAAGACACAGCAGACTAGAAAATGTCTCTTTGCTCAAAAGTCTCAGCTACAACATCAGGAGCCTAAGCAAAAGTAAGGAATTGCAACAGGAGCTGTAGCTGAAATTGCCCTCCCGTACTGATACAAAGACACCAACCTGTCTCCTAGAAAGAACACCTCTGGACTCAGGTCTCCATGGACGATCTCTGCTTTGTGGAGCTTCTCTACAACACCCAGAAGATCACAAACCACCAATAGAATAACTTCCTCTGTGATGGTTTTACAGTCACGAATTATGTCCTGAAGATATGGAATAAAAATTTTTTTTGTACCATTCTACTTCAAATAAAATGGAATATTTATAGCTCAGCAACATACTAAAGGCTGAGACCTTATGCTGTGCCACAGTGAACGAGAAGTCTAGAAGATGTCAAGAAAAGCAACTAAATTTTAGGTGCAAACCTGACTGTGAAATAAAAATGCAGTTCTTGACTCACATCACCCATCACTTCTGTGATTAAAGTCAAAAAAAAAAGATTTAAATTGGTCTCAGAAATCCAGAAGAGAGAAACCAATCCTATCTAAGGCTTTAGTAAACAGTTCCAATCTGCATTTAGGTAAAATGAAAAGTGAGAGTATCTAGACTACAGCATAAAACATGTGAAAGTCTTCAGGAATGATTAGGAAAACTCCCTGTTGGTATCTACAGAAGGAGTTCATGTCTTGTACAGTTACACTTTGGTCATCTGTACTAACCCCAAGCGTAAAGCAATTAATATCCCTGTGTAGAACAGCACAGCCATCTTGATAGTGGAAACAGCTGCAATTCTCACTGAAGCTTTGGTCAAAATCTGTATTCAAACGCTCCTGTAGTTGAAGTATGATATAAAAATCCCAAGGTACAGGCTCAGAATACACCTACAGGAAGGTACAGGAGAACATTTATTTTTGGAATAAAGCAGAAATTGCTCATCGTCATTTTCTTTCTTTTTCCCCCACTTCATCGTGAAATATACTTTCCATAATCAGAAACTTTTCATTTATATTGATAAAGAGATTTTGAAATCGCTCACTTCATGCCTGGAATTAAGAAATTAAAACCAGATTTATTATACGGCAGACTAAAAGAGCTAACGAAAATTTAACATTCCACATTTCTTGTATAATTAATGTATTACCTTTATTACAAATCCCTTTGCATCCAACTGGGGAAAGTTAGCTAGAACAGCAAAACACATCTTGTATTCTTCATTAGTCAAATATTCCCGTTTGATACAATAAGTCTCATTTCCTGTAATGAAAGTTTACGAAGTGTTACGTCAAATATATATGATCAGATATTCCCCACCTGCCCAACAGAAAACTTGCAAAGAGGACAAGCACTAGAGATGTTGCGACCAGCGTAGAACATGAAGAGATCCCCTGCGGTCTAGAAGTTTGTGGTTCTTACCTAGCTCAAATTCTTTCTCAATCACCATCGCAGGCAGAGACCCATTCTCCACATGAAAGTCTGGAGAAGCAGTGAGTGATTCCGGCATGGGATCTAGAAGTTTTTTCCGCTGTTCATTACTCCACAGAAATTGAGTTATGTCATCACCTAGGGAGACAAGCAACAACAAGATGGGCTCAATCTAGGTGTTGAAGTCCTTTGTGAAAGGGTCGCATTTGATGAGCAGAGTGACATGGATATTGCAAGCATTTACCCAGACTTTATTTGCACGCTGAAAAGTAATGTAGGAAGTCAGAAAAGTCACGGAGGCACTTCAAGACACAGCAGAGAAGCAAAATAGGGAACAATCAGTTTTAGCAAACAAAATCCTCAGACATATATTCTAATGCAGTCCAATTCTTTTATTTCTGAATTCCAGCTTGTTACTCCTACCTGTGCCTTGCAATGCCTTAAGTAATTTCTCCTTCATCTTAGTATTAAGATCTTTTTAGATGTTGAAACTACATCCTCACTATACACCTTGGCTAAATGAGTATGATGGAAGTAAACAAATATCACACAAGCCACTTAGCAACTGAAAACATACAAAAAGAGAATGTAGGATGGATGAGAAGACCATAATTTAGTTGTAGTTGCAAGTTATTTGCAGTGAGGGAAATTCAGTTTCAGTACTAACCAGTGGAGTTTTCACCGATACCTCCAGAATCAATAATTTCAGCAGGCAGGCTCTGAGCAAGCTCCAGTTTCTCAGGAATATGTAGATATTTAATAGTGGATATTTGTGCAACAGAGGAAAGAGAAGATCCTGGGGAGACAGAAGACCCTGACGAGCGAGTATCTTCCTGACTTGCTTCCATAATTGGGCTGTAAATAAAATTATCAATTATTCAGACTTCTAGAAAGCTCAATGTGTAGAAAATGCTAGCTAGTGGCTATAAAAGTACTCCATGTATCCATAGACTTCTTTAACAAAGATGTCCTTTTCATCTCGCATGAGGAAAAAGGGCAGTTATGTTGGTGTATTACCTTAGCTCTGACAATTGTTTACACACATTCTTCATATACTGATTATTCTTAATCTTATCTTCCATTAATTTTACCTGCTACAGAAGAGATACTGAACATTTATTACCATCCTAGTTACCAGAATTCAGTCCTGCCATACTTTTAAAGAAGCACAAATGCTTTTAAAGGGGCACAAGACAAAATGCTTTCTTGCTTTTCTTTCCTAATTGAAATCAGCATGGCTTCCCAGGGTGTTTACTTTCTCAAATAACAAACACCTTCAGCTTGGTGTACATATTTACATATTAATAACCAGCAAACAAAGCTAGGCTCTAAATTAAGAGAACATAATTCAATGCATGCCTCTGACAATGGTTATAAACAGAATTTTGTTTGTCAGAATTTTCCTCTCCGTACAAGATCCATACAAGAGATCTAAATCACAACCATCAGATCTCTTTTATTCAAGTTACAGAAACATTCAAGTACAAGAGAAACTGACAATTCAGCTCTCAATCTCTGGGGTTAGAAAGTGTTTATGAATTTCTACAAAAATCTGTGCAGAAGGAAAACAGAGTTAAAAATTGCCGTATCAACAGTGAAAAGTCAAAAGAACTGTTATTACTTTTTTAGCTGCTCAAGGCACACTGGACTCCAAGTTAGAAGAGAAGGTAGTGTTAAACACATTTTGATCTCTTCGCAAAATTGCTTCTTCAGAAACATAATAGCAAAACCGCAACTAAAGACACACTGGAAAAAGGGTAGAAGACGCCTTGTTGTAATTACCTCAGTTTCTTGGCACAGAGAGCTTCATTGTACGTTCCCTCACAAATTTGTTGATTCAGAGGGGTGCTCTTGGATTCTGGACAATCTTCCTTGAGGGTACTCTCTGAATAAGTAGGAGCTGGGATTCTCTGAGCTAACATCCCATGGAAGGGGGTGGATGCCAGGTGGGCAGCCCTAGCAAAGTCACAGGTGTCTTCTGGGTTGGCACAAAAGGTTTTGTTCTTGTAAGAGCCTGTCACGATTGCATCTTCAGTCAGAGGTTCAATTCCATTCAGCTCATCCTGCAACAAATAGGAAAAGAAAACAAAACCCTAGGTATTTTATGTCAAAACATTTCTATTAAAGAGCTGTTTTCTCCCTCTCCCACTTCCCTGTTATGAAATTGATAAATTCTGTCAAGATGTGGTTCATATTCTTAAATTCTGGTAGGTAAAAGCAGTAGGCAAATAATAATCATATAGGCAGTTACTAGATGTGTTAATTAATATTTTACTTTTAATTTATCAACCACACAAGTTTAGTCACCAAATTTTTGGCATAATTGCCTCCTATATAGAGAGCTCGCTTTGCGCTATCTTTATTGCTCTTATCTTGCAGGGAACTTTCCTTTAGACATGCCAGTCTCAGAATAATGTTGCACGTAGTCATTACAAAGAGTTTCCTCTCTCCCTTCTTCCATCCTACCACTTTTCAACTTGAGCCCAACACCTTGTCTTCAGGTACTATTTCTATTACTTCTCTGAAGTGAGTAATTGACTGTAACTAATATACTTGCCTAAGTAGAAAGGGTGCCACAGATGCATTCTAAGGTTACTATGAAAGGCTACTTGCTATCTGTCAGAGAAACATACAGCTGCATTGCCGTTCAGTTAGAGCACATAACTTAAGAGCTGACTAGAGTTGGGCATTGAAAACAACTAGAGCATGCAAAGCAACTCTATGCAGATACCCTGAGCAAGTCTGCAACCAAAAGCAGCACAATGCTCATCAGGAATTACTCAACCCTGCGAGTTATCGCATAATACAATTGTACTGTAAAAATCCTTCTTGACTCAGAATAAAATCCTCTCAGTTTAAAGCTTTACTGCTGGCATGCAGTAACAAAGCCCTTTGATGAGACAGCAAGTCACAGCTCTAGTGATTGCTTTACAAACATCTGCAAAGTTGCCAGAATGGTTTGCGATGGCTTAGGATACACAAGTTTAAAGGATTTGAGTAGGTGGTACTTCAGGTGAGAAACAGAAAGCTGAAATGCTTGTCCAGATACATAGCAAGAAAAGGATGCAGAAGACCAGCCTTCCTCGCACAAACCTTTTTTTAAAACTGTTGTGGAGCAAGGAGACCTGACCACTGGTCTCTTGCTTAATTTTTAAAGGCTCTCTGCCACCATCTCTGTATTAACAGATCTGAAGTCTCAAAAAAAAAAAAAAAAAAAAAAAAAAAAAAAAAACAACACCATGAAGTTCAAACACTGTTGTGGATTCTTGATTGTGTCATATCAAGAACTTGACAGTTCAGGCAACATTACTACATTCAATAATAGGACAGCTGGCTTCTCCTTATCAGGAAATCCGCTATAAAGGCTTTCCTTACACAAGCTTCCGGCGGCACATTTTCCTTTGCAGTGAGAGAATCTGAAGGTTTACGAATGGCAAGAGGGCGCCGGGCACTTTTCTGTGTGTGACCTGCAGAACAACTAAGAAAATTTTATCACGTTAAATATTTACTAGCATAGCTTCTAATCAGAGATTTCTCTCAACAATTTACATTTACTGGTCACTTTGATGTGATCCACTTTCTAAACCAGAAAATTGCAGGGTATACATCTCTCCAGAATCAAGAAAACATGTGTAGTACCCCAAGTGGTTTGTGAAAAGATCTAGGAGAAACAGGGAAATATTTTTGGCCATGCACTCTCCCAAGCAGAGTAAAGAGATTAAAAACAAATAAGACAAAACAAACAAACAAACCAAACATCTAAACCCACACAAGAAAATTTATCTGCAAGAGAAAGTGACTGGTACTTCAGTTATTTGTCTCCCTCACAAATCTAGTTCTTCAATAAAACAACCTTATATTCTGGTTTGCTGAAGCAGATGTTTCATCAAAAATGGAGAAAAATGTAGCAGGTTCCACTGGAGGGAGGAGGGCAACATCTATAAAAGAAAACCAAAAGACTATTAAACCAAGAGTTTTTCCACAACAGCCTAGCCAATACTTCTTAAAAGGAGTAATAAGCTACATGAAAGGTGCCACTCCCAACAGGAAGTTATAGAACTCTTTGAATAATTGTATAAGCAAGGAGTGATTGGTCAAGCAAACAAAAAAGCTTGGTTTTGTTATGGCAAGAACCACATAAAATCTGTACCTTTCTTACTAAGGTTGGCTTCAGGTCTTTGGCCTTCCTGTTCATCTTCAGAGTCCAAAAACACATTAAATCCCTGCATATCAGGGCATACAGCAGGAGACTGGATGTCCTCTATCAAAAAAAAGCAAACAAACAAAAAAAGCAGACAACTCAGCGTGCACTCTTCCCAAAAGAATTTACAATGCAGCAAATCAGTGTAGTTTCCAGATGTTGACTGTTACCAAATCCTCAAAGGAGGACTAAAGAGGGTATCAATTTTAACAGTAGCTTGAACTTTTTTACTATTATTTTTAATAAACAGATTTTAGTAAGACTACATACATTAAAATGAAAAATGCTCTTCAACTATTAAAAATAGCACTTCTCACTGAAAGATCTTCCAAAAAATAAGTCTCTTCACCAGGTGCCCCAAATGTCCAGGCATTAGACATTAACACATCCTTATTTTCATTGTTCTAATCTACCTGGGCTTTGGTTTATCATTTGCTGTAGGTTTTTGTAGTTTATTTGAAAGAACATTTTCTTTTAGTACCAACCTTCTCTAAAGTGGTAAAAATTTAAATAATACTTACTCTTGGAACAAACTGGTTTCTGCAGTTCAGTATCTTCTGAAGACTGTGGTTCACTGTGAACAAGATACAAACTTGTTGCTTACAGTTTACACACCCTCACAAAGCACAAGTAGACAGTAAAAAAAAAAATCATGCCAAGTTATCCTACACCAGCTGCAAGAAATTAATTCTTTGAAGATTTAAAATTCTGGCTACAGGCTGAGACCTAAGGATACCCATTCTCTATACAGAAGGCTTTCTGTTAACGATGAGTAGTAACTAACTAGTTAGCCCCACAAATTCTCATTACCTGAAAAAAAAAAAAAAAAAAAAAAAACCACACACACACACAGAAATCTATGCTACCTTTGCAAGTGAGACTGTTTCTCTCCAAGTTCTGTTGCACCGGAAAAAGAAACGTCTCGCAGTCCCAAAGCTGGCGAGGACTCTCTTGTGTCTGCTGGCTGTAAGAACAAGAGCATATTTTGGTTCCACAGGGATGAAAGCACAAACTACACAAAAGGATTCCAAGAATACCATAATAATCCCATACAGGTCATAAAAGCCTTGATGCATTAATAAATGGCCAAATCCAGTTTTGTTTGCACTTAATTTATTACATGAGAGAGTACTTTGGTTATTAAACGAACAAACCCTCAACCACATACAGATTTTACTCTTTACAACTACACAAGGATTTCATTTGGTATTTTTTGTTAACCAAGAGGCTACCCTGTACTACATATGGTAAAGATGTTTGTCAGCAGTTGCACAAACTTGCATGAAATCCAGAGCATCTTGCATTTCCTGATTTAACACATATATATTACTAATAATGTTTTGGAAGGGGCAGAGGAGGAATATATTTTATTAGTTCAACTGATGCACTCAGGAACAAGGAAAAACTTTAAAATTAATTAATTTTTACCTGAAATTTGCAACCTACATGAACACTGGGGTTGAAAATTGCCATCAACACTCATGAGAATAGCATTTTTCCAGATAATTAGACAATACTTAACAGCAATAGAGCTAAGCATACACATTTAGCATTTAAATAAAACTAGAACAACCCCTGCTCAAGACTGTTCTGCATATAAAAAAAATATCTAATGCATATTAAGGGCAGTACTGTCTATAAATTTTGGAAGCAAATATCAGATACTGCTTTGTCATCCTCTACTATTTTCCTTGGCTTGAGTTCCTTCCGTTTTTTATTTCATTGCCAACTTTTCTAGACAGAAGGAAGCCACTGGCAAATAGAGTTTAAGTTATTTAGCCTTAAGCACTCAGCAGGCCTTTAATAAATAATTTAGAAGTTTGTATCTCAACATAAGTTGACTTGCCCGATTCCTAACTAATTTCACATTGTTAAGATATACTACAAGCTTTAAGTTTGATTTTAGACTCCTTTAGTGAAATTACATGCTGGGGAATATTTGTTTGAACTTTCATTTAGTGGATGACACTCCTAAAGTAGGTGTACAACTGATTGAAATATCCTTCCCAAAAGCAGATGAAGTATTAGCCAAGAAACTTGTTACATATTCTTCCACTAGCACTATCACTTAAAAATAGTAGCTATTTATAGGAGAGCAGATAAATGAAAAGGTCAATACCTGTTTGTGTGGTTCTTCCTGCCTGTTATTTTCCTTTAGCTTCTTCAGCGCCTCAATTTTTCTTTGTATCTCTTCCTTCCTCTGTGCTATGGCTTGTATCTCCTCTAAAGAATGAGCAGCTGGTAAGACACCACACATTTCATGTGCAAGATGTGGCTAACGGCTAAATATACTATAAAAGTTAAAATCTTGGGGTTCATTCCCTGTTCCCTGGGCTATAATGTTAAGCTGGAAACAGTATTGTTCTCTTTGTGCTTCAGAGGGGCTAAAAATCACCATTTCAGTAAACCAGCAGCTGCAGTAAGAAACTGGTATATCAATAAAAACAGGAGAGTTTTATGACTTTATCCCAGGAAGCCTTAAGTTATCCCACTTTGAGGCATACCTTCTCTTTTTTTTAGTGCTCGTTTTCTGTAGATTTCAGCTCGAATCTCTTCGAAAGAGAATTCTTCCACTCCAGCATAAACTTTATCTTTGCAATACATCACCCTCTCTTGCTTTTCCCGAGTGTCCTGCTGATGGCTTTGCACTCGTTGTAGAGGATCCTCCTCTTTTTCAGGTTTGCGAGCACTTAAAACACTGTTTATGCTGGGTTCAATTTTGCAAGGAACCCTGAAGAAAGAAAAAGTTAGTGTTTGAGACTTATGAACTTCATTGCTAAAGAAGAGCAAGTATTGGTGAGAGAAGATCCAGCTTCAGAATCCAACTGTAGAATAGTCTAAACAGAAGTTGATTAATAGCTGGACAAACAAACCAAGGAAGAAAAAACGGAATTATGAATTGGTGTATTTCTTTCTAAGTTATAAATCTATAAACCAGGAAAACAAATGATAAGAATGTTCATCCAAAAGAAAACAAAAATTCTTATAACATTCTAAATTTCTGCACATTCTGGAATGGGATTTATTTTTACTTTAGCTCCAGTGATCTGCATGATGAAGATCTGCTGGGTGAAGGCACAGAGTGCTCCCTCAGCAAGTTTGCAGATGATACGAAGCTGGGAGGAGCAGCAGATACTCCAGAGGGCTGTGCTGCCATCCAGAGGGACCTGGACAGACTAGACAACTGGGCAGTCAAAAACCTCATGAAATTCAACAAGGCCAAGTGCACGGTCCTGCACCTGGGGAGAAATAACCCCAAACATCAGTACAGGCTGGGGACCGACCTGCTGGAGAGCAGCTCTGCAGAGAGGGACCTGGGCGTCATGGTGGACGACAGGTTGACCATGAGGCAGCAGTGTGCCC
>JAWLRI010000204.1:559682-571635 GCA_034781795.1 Crypturellus tataupa
ATCTGACCGAAAAAAAAAAAAAAAAAAAAAAAAAAAAAAAGAGAAGTTTAAGATGTAATAAAAGCAGGGGTTGCTCAAGGAAGAGCGCACTGCACACTGAACACTGGAAATTAATTTCACAGTTATCCTTACCTCAGTAACTGCAGATCTCAACAGCTCAGTGAGAAGCGTGTTTAATTGGTTTGGGCAATTAATTTAAAACACTTAAAAAGGTTGCTAAGTTTCACCTTTGAGGTACAAAATGTACTCACAGGTGTTTTTAAGTGCCCCACTACCACACTCCAACATGCACTTTGGTGGAGCAGGAGGGAAGGGGTCCTCCTACTCAAACCTGATAACATGATTTTCAAGGGCTTTACTGTTGCATCATGAGGCAAGGGATTTAAAAGCAGAAAAAAAAATATGCTTTTAAATTCCACTACACAGCAGTAAATAGTCTAAAATAGCTTAAGTAGATATTTGTATGTAGTTTTATACTGATTTGCCACATTTGTGTTTAAAAATATAATGCTCAATTTCTACCCATTCCTTTCTGCTGCCTCCTATAAGTAGTAAGTTTTTATCTAGGAGAGACCAGCATGTCAAGAGATTTAATTCTATGGCGTTACTGGCTTCCAGGAGCAAGAAATAATTCTAGTTTAGACAACCTTGATGTTTTACACGTTCTAAAACTATGGAATACCCTCATTCAGAGCTACTCTGCAGTCCTACAGCTACCTGTCAGCATTCTCATTTTGATTATACATTCAAGAAGGGAAAAAAATATATCAAGGAAGCAATCTGCCATATTAATATATTTCCACATTAAAACTGTAATATCAAACATGCTTTTTCAGTCCTCTATTAGAAAAAAATCCATGTTTACTACAGCCATCATCAGCCACTGGAAAAAGAAATGGAAACAGCTTTTCCAAATGATGCATTTTTCTACTGTAACAAAACAGAGCAAGCCCTTCTCCTGGGATTTATCAGCATTTCAGTGAGCACTGAACAAAGAGAAGTGTAGTGTCAGGAAAACAGCACACTCCTCCCTAACCTAAGCAACACTGTTGTCATGGAAACTTTGATAGCTTGTTCCAGAATAAAACTCCATATAGAGTCAGCAGAGAGTTCCCAAGATAGAACAAAACAGCAAGGAGCCTTTATTCATTTGGACTGCTTTCACAGTAAGCAGTACACTAAAGTAACTGTGGTTTGGGGTAAATATACTAAGCTAAATCAGTAAATATTTAAACTATTTACTATGTGCAAACATGGTACAGACTGCCATATATTGGGCACTGACAACCAAACACTCTTCACATTCCCAAGAATCTTCCATTGAAGCCTCTACACAGCTAAAACCCCGATAATTCCCAAGCTGATGGCACTTAAATTTTTGTATAGCTAGCTAGAGGTTTGACTGCTCAGAGGAGACAATCTTGTGAAGTAGCTTTGAAAATTTCAAATACTTATTCTTGTTTCAAACTACAGGAAAACTCACATCACTTGTTGCTGAGCTGACTCTTCCACATACGGGGTGAAGTTAGGCAACGTACAGGGCACTTCCATGCCAGAAGTAGCATTAATGCGAGGACGCTGAGGCGGGGGGAAAAAAAGTCCATATTAGCAGCTTAAAGATTCACTTTTAAACTCTACATTTCCTTTTTTCTTTCAATCTCCATTTTCACAGTCCTTGGCTAGGCTAGTTTTTCTTATTTAAAAAACATATAACCTCCACATGCTCCAAAAGACCTAGTTTCTTTTTTACTCTGAGGGAGTACTGGTAAAGCACAGCATTCCAGTCATTTCTGATTTATTTTCCAGAGAGACTACAATCCTATTTTTTAATCCAAGACCGATAGTCTCGAATCTTAATATTATCTCCCATTTCTTAGAAAGAGCCTCCAGATTTCTCCATTTTCTTCTCAGCAGCACCACACCATAAAAATCCCTTAAGATTAATAACTGACTCCAAAGACAGTTAAAGAGAAGACAGTGGAATTTAATCTATCAACATTTTATTCTCATCTGCTTATTTGAAATTACACAAAATCCTCAGACAGTAAAACCTGGGGCAAATATTTTACATATCAGTTTGTCTTTGCCATTATCATTCACACAATCGTGTATTTAGCCATCCTCACGCTGTCCAGCAGCAGAGAAGCCTCTTTTCTTTCTGTAGCTTTAGATCAGAAAGCATTTGTAAAAAGTTATTATATAGAATAAGACGTTCTGTGTAACAAGCACCACTGGACTTTTTTTACATTCTGTTTCTTTCATTTCACTCTACTCTCCTGTTAGTTGCAGACAGGTCTAAGGCAGGAGAGACAAAAAAAAAAAAAAAAAAAAACACAGAAGTATTTGGGGAACCAGACTGGATGTGTAAGCAGCCTGAATCAAAGCGAGAACAGCAACCAAAAAAAGGTTTCACATTAATGATTTTTCCCTCCTCATTCTTCTTAGTTAAATTAAGTCTGTAATTTAAACTGTTCTGTTCGCTTAATCAAGTTGCTTATCATTTGGCAGCAATTTTTTCTGGAATTTCCATGAATTTTAGTCCTTTGTCCACCTCCTCTCACTGCTTATTTCTAAACATCAGGCTTCTATAGTGAAGAGTGTCAAATATCTTTAATCTTCTGTTTACTGGACATTTTTTCCTGCCTTTCCTAAAAAAGGCAGAAGAACACTGAGAATTATATAAGGACCCATAAACCAAACTTGATTTTATGGGTTTTAGTTTCTTTCAAATAACATCTTGGATGATTTTTCTACAAGAATTATATAAGCGTTTTTAACACAGCTTTTTCATGCCTCCAGCATCAGACTGAACAGTTAGAACCCCTGACCTTGCTGTTTTCACCTCCCTGCATGCTGCCCTATATCGCTAGGACAGGTATTCCACTGACACGGGTGTTTTCAGTTCCTTTGATCTCCGCTTTTCTGGACTACAATTCTTCCCACATCAGCTCCTCAAGAGAGACTTGCAGGATGCTTCCCACGCATTGTTTTCCAAAGAAAGTAACAAGTTCTCCCCTCGGATTGTACTATACAATAACAATTTAACTTGCTGTCATAGCTCATGAAGTTACTGATGTCAAGCTTCTCTGGCTTCCTAATAAGGGTATTTTTCCTCTTCTGGTGCTTTCCTGTTCTCCAAATAGGTTGGCAAGGCACTCTACAGATCTTCCTGGTTATCAAGAATTAAAGTTTCTTGATTTACAGAACTGCAGATTTTTTTAAAAAAACCCTATGCTGGCAGGGTCAGCTTGTCTAACATAACTACGTTACACATGGGCAGACTTCAAGAAGAAACTAGGAAGTTCTGCAGTTATCAGTAAACACAAACTATGTTTACTGAGAGAAGCATGATCTTTTTTCCCAGGGAATTAAGATAAATTATAACAGCTACCTTCCTCCCTTTTCCAGTCCATCCTGAGATTCCTTACCCTGCCAGAGTTCCAAGGTCCTGCACTTAATTCATTCTCCTTGGCCTTTGGAGCTGGAGGTGCTGTCCATGACTGAGGGGTAAGTGCAGGAATACCAGGTCCAGAAGCTGAATTTTCATCATACACAGCAAAACGTAGATTATTTGAAAGTTGCTGAGAGGTTGGATTTTGTAAGCTTCTGTTTCGACCTGTGACTATAAGCAAAGGAAATTATGAAAATTAACCTTCAGACCTCCTACAGTCAGGCTGAAGTTTCAGAAGTGTTGTTCGTTCAAGACCATGTGGTTCCACAAAATGAATTTACCTTTAAGTGCATCTCCCACACGACTAATTGGTGCTACCACATTTTTCTTCCCTCTGCCTTTTAGATCTGCCAGGGAGCTTCTCTGGGGCTCTGCAGTTCTCAGAAGATTCACATCCTTTTCATCATCAGCCTCCTCAAGCCCCAGCAGGGTCTGCCGAGAAACACGGGCCTGAAATTGCCTTCAAAATATATTAGAAATGTCAGATTTGAAACATCACCCTAGCAGGTATCCACTAAAGCACTTCAAAACAGTTCAAGGGCCTCCCTTTAGGAGGAAACTCACCTGTGATGGGACTGGAGCTTGTCCAAAGGTTCAGCCTTACGCTGAAGGCCTTCCTGGAATATTAAGTCTGCTTTCTTAAAGCTTCCTCTAGCCTCGAGTTCTTCTGCCCATGTGATATAGAGTTGTGCCAGTGTTGTGCCAATTTCCTGGCTGTGTAGGTAACTGTACACATCCAAGGGTTCATTACAACAATTCCCCTGAAATAACCAAAATATTTTATAAATACATCAAGCTACAAAAGGTTTCCAAGTCAACACATGCTTTTGGATGCTCCTTGAGAATCCTTATTCATTTAAATAGAAGTCTTATAGGAACAGCTCTAGAGGCAGGATAAAAATCAAAATTCCTAAGATAAAAGAAGAAAAATAACAATAGGGGAGGAATGCTAATGAGGAAATGCATTTGCCAATATTATCACCACTCCCTAATTCCAGCCTATTCACTCAGATTCAGTCATTTCTTAGAACTTTCACCTGCAAAAATTCAAGTATGGCATTTAGTACTTGCAAGAATTGTTATTTTATTCTTAAATAAGTTCAATGTATTTCTAATCAATGTGGAAAATAGTAAATTGACTCAGAGAGCTAAACCTAGAGAAAAAGTGACCCTTTAAGAAAAAACTGAACAATGAAATAAAAACCATAGTAAAACAAATCTACAAGATCAGAATATCCTTATTTTTGCCATTTGAAATCAATTTTGCAACGGACAGCTATAAACTTAAGCTTTCTAAACTGAGTGAACCTGAAAAACACACAAAAAAAATCTCTTAAAGGAGAGGAATTGAAGAGTAGACAATATGTATGCAGAGAGATACATCTAATACTGTACTAGTAGCAAAGCATATTCTCTGACTCTCATTATCAAGAAATTCATGCAATTGATATTCAAAAGTATCAAGAAAGAGCAGGACTCAAGAAAGATCCACAAAATGCTTACAAACTTGAGCCAGAGGTTAAGATAGCGGGGATCTTTGTAGTATCTCTGCTGCTCATGGAGTGCTTTCACAGCCCTTTCCAATACTGCCGAGAGATTACTCTCCTTTCCACCCTGGGGGAATGTTTGCTCTGTCCACTTAATGTACCTACAGATGGAATATAAGCACAGAAAGTCAGTTCCAGATAAGATATACAGCCTCTGTTTCTGTAAGTTAGAAGTGACAAAAAGAAAATGGGCATTTTGCCTGCCTATTTCTGTTCACCCTCCAAATTTGTCATAACAATCCTCTTTTCAGATTCTAGTATTAAATTAAAATCAGTTTCTCCAATTTTTTTTTTATTAGAGAACCTACAAGTTCACTTGTATGGATGTAACTCTTCCACTTGTTCTTCTAAAAGATGAGAAAGCTTACCGGTCCCAGACATCCAGGGGATCATCTCCAGAGTAAAACCGTATTTCTGATTCAAATTCTCTAGAAAAGAGATTATCCAATCACTAAAGACATTTGTAAAATTACAAAAGTGTCTCCTGCTGCGTAAACAAAGGCCTCCCCTCTTACTCATACTACTTTATAAGTCCACACTACAATAACAGGTTATCATATGACCTCATATCACACAACCTTATACAGTGATCCAAAGAATTAAAGAAAACAAACAAACATTTGGACTCAGAAAGAAAGTGGTAGGGAAATTACTTACAAATATTTTAAAAGAACAGGCACTGGTACAAACATTTCCAAAATATACTTCAAAGCATTTATATTCCAAATGCTTTATAACCTCCCTTGGCAGAATTCTTGTCCTCTTTTGAGAAGTTATTAGCAAATGGAAAGATTGCAAAGAAAATAACCTTAAACGTGCAGCATGCGGCTAGCCTAGGCATTAGTTACAAAAATTTTGCTCTTCTCTTTCATTCTGCTCATGAGATTAGTAGAGATAAAGGAGATAAAGGAAAGTTCATGAGAAGGGGAAAGAACATGTCCAAACACTACTCACTGTTTTTTGAGCTGAGCAGCTGTGTGGACAGAAGTTTCCTGCTGAGCCAGGGCTTCCTGCAAGGTGGACATGATGCGGCCCTGCCTGAGGGGCTGCACATTTTCTTTGCTCAGCTCCCACTCATCATTCGTCACCCGTGACATGACAAGCTCTCCCTTAAGCTCTGTGTCGATGAAAAAAAAAAAAAAAAAGAACACAGAAATAATACACAACTGAGTAAGCAGGTCTCCCTGCGGCCGGGCGGGACGAGGAGACAGGAGACGGAAGGAGAAGGCGCTGTTCACTGTACCGCTCCGGGGCGGCTTTCAGAAAGGCGCCCTCAGCTCCCAGGGCCGAGCATGGCGGCTTCTCCCCAGCAAAAACCCCCCTTCGCCCCTTCCTCCGCGACGAGGGACCCACGGCCTCCCGAAGGCGGCCGGAGCCGGAGGGAAGAGCCAGGCGCCCTCCAGCCCCGCAAAACCCGCACCCACGCGCGGCGTTGCCGCCCTGCCCGGCACTCACGCAGCGCAACACCCGCGGAGAAGGCGCTAGCAGCGCAATGGCCACCCCTCGAGCCACCTTCGAAATTCAAACGCCAACCGCCGCCGGCTCCCCTCCCCATTGGCCAACGCTTTCGGCTCCCCCTTGCTGATTGGTTGTGCTGCGGGAGGGGCGGGGCCGGAGCGGTGCCTCATGGGAGATGTAGTTTGGCGCGGGCGGCGTCGCCCGTGAGGCGCGACCTCCCGAGGAGCCGCGTATCCGGCCTAAATTTGGGCTCTCCTTACGGCACCCACAGGAGAGGCCTGATAAATTAATAAATAAGTGAATCTAAGTGAGATATTTCATGCTGTCTTGGGAGTGAACAGCCTGCTGGTGCTCTTGGGACGACAACACAGGTATTCAGATGCTTTCAGAGCCATAACCTCCTCATCCTCTTTGGGTCCTCCAGGAGCCTGTGAGAAAACATGTAGAAGGCAACACATAATATTATCTCTCTAGCTTTTCTGTTCCCACAAAAGCATATATTTTGACACCAGGCATAACAACACCAACCTAACTTTGCTATTGCACAGGTGTTACCCGAGCTCGACTACATTATCTAAGCAGTTGGAAGAGGAAAACGTAACACGTGAAAGCAGAGCTCATGGGCAGATGATAAGACGCGTCAAGACAAAACATGTTTAGACTGAAACGCTTCAGATGTCCTGTGGTAATGTGGCATATATCTGAATTTCAGTCCTTCCGCCTACATTTATCTGCTGAAAGTTCATGTAATGAGCCCTGCCTTCGCTGGTACAAATGAATCTCTTCTGTCCCAATAGCTTGTGTTTATAAAGCTATAAATCCATTTGGTGTTTATTTGACATTTGAAATCAGACTGTGTTGAGACACAGATCAAGAGAGAGATGCTGGAGGGGGGCTTTAGGAGGAGCCCAACTTTGTCTCGCACACATGGGGACGACAGGCAATTTTAGACAAATCTACATTCCCCCTTCAAGGGAAATGGGAAATAGAGGGAAAGGTTTCAAGAACAGAGGGCAACAGATCTTTGCTCTTCTTTTCACTCTGCTTCAGCCACTGCTTTTGTGGCCTCCAGAAGACATCAGCTTCTGCCTTGTTCCCTCCGTTAGAAGCAAAAGATGGGACCGTGTTTTCCAGAACACAATTTCTATCTAAGTATTAAGACTTGGTCGCTGCTCTCCCCAGCACATTTCTACGAACTTCATTTTCAAAATTAACCCAAGGCTTTTCCCTCTGGATTTTTCATATCCCCTGCCTGTGCCTGCTAATTTTTATTAAAGTTTAGTTTGCCCTGGCAGGCAAGGAGGGAAATTGCTTTTGTTTCCCATGACAAGGAATTGGCCACCCCTTTGGTGTACATTACTCCAGAAGAGGGTGCTCAACACTCAGAAATGGCCCTGGCAGCTTTGGCGGCAGTTTTAAGTCATTTCTGCCAGCATTTCGCTCCCCTCCAGCCTCCAGTTGTAATCCCAAATCCACATCTACGGATATGGAGAGGGGCAACATCTTCAAATGCAAAATCTGTCACCAGATTTCGCCTTTTATAGATCTGTATAACGGATATGACATGACTAGCATTCTAAGCTGGCATAAAAAATGAAAAGCAGAGCTCGACTGTGGATGGGGTGAAAGAGATTTCTTAAATCTACCTGCAGAGCTGAACCTTCAAAAGTATTTGAGAGGCTTTGGAGTTTAAGAAAGTGATTTTAAAGCTACTTATCCGCTCAGTTTCCATCAAAAAAAAGATCAGCTGACCTTAAGCACTTATATGTTTTTCAGTCCTGGACAGAAGCAAAGATCCATGCATGAGCCTGCATAGTTTACAACTATTTAGACCCCAGCAGATCAGACAAGTCCATGTTAGCAGGATCTGGTTTAGGTCACTAAATGCAATGTTCTTGGTTAATGATATTTTCAAGTTAGGGAGGATTATACGACATGGTAGAATTTTATCCCATATGTTATGAATTAATTAGATGAAAATACACACAGCTGAATCACTTCATCCCTCTCAATTAAATAATGTCAGAAATGGAGCATGTTTTACCTTCTCTTCTGTTATTTGTCTACAGAAAAATGTATTGCAGCCTGAACATTCTGGATGGAAAGTGTCACCAGCAGACGTTATTTTGCATTCAAAGCAGGATTTTAGCCTCTGGAAAGCCCACCTTGCCCCAGCTTTGCTAAAAGCCCTACAGCTGCCCAGGCCTCGGTGACAGCAGCAACAGGAGCCCAGGCATGAGCAGCACCTCTGGGCCCAGGGTAATCGAGGGAGAAGCCCTATGTACAACCCTACCTACAGCCTATCTCTACTGGAGAAGCACCAGTATTTTCAGGGGGAAACAGGGTGCTGATGTCCCCAAATCCCTGGCAATAAACTATTCCTGCTGGTGGCCCTTGGTGCCCAAGGCAAGTGTGACTGAACCCTGAGCCAGATTCAGCTTTGGAAGAAGCTTTCTTGCTTACAGGACACCCCGGTTCACAGCAAGGCTCCGAGGGAAGGCTTGAGCCCAGCGAGCGGCTGGCAGAAATGCCACCACACTCTGCTTGCTCCTTGCCTTGTGCTGAGCTAAAGCAAAGCAACTTTGCTGCCCATGGGATGGCATCATCCGAACACACTTGTTTTTCCTTCCAATAGCTGCTGGGTAGCACTTCTCTTAATGGGCACTCAGTTGTGGTTTTATTTTTCTCTAGAGAGTAAGAGTTTGAGGGGACTGAGCAGACAAGACTGTAGAGGCTGCCAACAGCCTCAGGAGTTCCTATGTCCAGGTGCCAGCAATTGGGAAGACTTGAGGATCTGGAAGACACACGGGGATCTGGGAATACTGAATTTATTCAGCTGTTAGAGCTATTGGAGGGACCCTCTATTTTATAAATTTCTATACAAGGATGTCCCCATGCTTGCTTGTTCTGCCCCAAACTCCTCTGACTGCAGCATAGCAGAGCCCCTACCTGCAGCAACCCTGTGGGCTCCCGCAAGAAATTCCCTTGCATGGACCCCCAGCCAAGGATCCCTTGGGAAATACAGAGATTAGGGGAAGACAGGGAATGGGTGCTGGAGAGCCAGCACCCAGGTATGTTGAGGTTGCCCTGCCTGGTCTTTGTGGGCCTGAGTTTGCCCAGCTTGGAGCAAGGTGCTTTCTGCTGCAACTCCCAAACGGGGTGGCTCGGAGGGAGTTGTGCACGTGAGTCCTTTCACCACCGTGGTCGTGTCACGCTGGTGATGGCTGGCGGGGCAAAATTCACTGTGCTGCTACAGAGACCAGAGCCGCCCCGCGCACGTCCAGGCACGCCAGGCCTGCTCGTGCCCCTTGCTCTCTGTAAACACAGCCGTCTGTGTCAGCCTCTCTCCCAGAATGTCTTTTCCTGGTTCATTAAAGGCAGGAGGGAGCTTGCGGTCGGCAGTTCAACTCCCTGATGCACTTATCAAGCTGTTTGACCTTAAAACAGTTCTCCTTGGGCTCCTTATTAACAAACAGAGGCAGGAACAGTGAGCTGCAACCTACTTAACAGAGCTGAGGATAAAAATAAGTGAGTTATGATAAACGCTGGTCCACGTTGGGGGAAAACTAGGTCAAAGAGGCTGGGGCGCACCAGCTTGCTTTTATACGCCCTTTGCTCCTCTGTCATTACCAGGCTCTCTCCACCCCCTTATGGGCTAGAAAAACACCGTGGTATGTCTGTTCCCTTTGCTTCCCTGATGGGGAGTGCTTGCTCTTGCATGAGGGTAACATCTGTTCCTCAGTTCGGTTTTCTCCTTTGCTTCAACAGAGATCATCCCTTGTTTCATGCAAGCTACACCAAGCACAGACCTGGGGCCAGAATGATCCCTTAGAACAGGGCCTAGCACACAGTGCTGTCACCACTATCTGTTCTCGGGGCACCAGAAGTGGAGAAAATGAGTATCTAGAGGGAGTTCGGAGAGAAGCCCTCCCGTTTCACCCCTCGACGATTCTTCTTTGGGCAGCACCACCCTGGAGAGCAGGTTCGGGAGCGCCAGTGGGGGCTGCAGACATTGGGTCCAGCCCTTAGTGCTGCGTTTGCACAGTCCCACGGCAAACGTCTGCCTGGGACCATCCTGAGCTACCAGAGGAGCAGTGCTTACACAGCAAACACAGGGCTCACTCCCCACCCTCTGCTATCAGACAAATTGCACTTGGAGTTACTGGGAAAATAGCTTTATTGCGGTGACGAGGAAAGCTTGCCGCATTGCAGGCTCCACCTGCAGCAAAAGTGAAGTCCCCACAGCAAGCGCAGCTCTCCCAGAGAAAGGAAAGCAGAGCACTAGGGACAGCAGGAAGGAATTATCTACAGAAATTAAAGAAAGGCTGGGAGAAGCTAAGGAGTCCTTGGAAGTGGTTGCCCTGGGATTTGGCATATGTGTGGATTCCACTAATCTTATTTTGGTTTCACTCTCTCAAGGGTTTATTTGGAGTAGCCTCAAGCAATGTGGCCTCTGGAACAAGGGCAGTTCTGTTTGTCGCTGTTGTTTCTGCAGTAGGAGGCTGACCTTGCTGCGCTCCTGTGCTACTCTGTTAGGCTGAAAAAATGAGATAGAGACCAGTGAGATAGGCTCCTTCTGACACATCCTTGTTTTGGGCACTCCTGAGTGTCCTTGTTGAAAACTGGCTGTCCAGAAGCTCTTGTCAGCACTGTAGTTAGCCCCAAAATGGGAAAAATAGAATCAGCATGAATTCTGTGCTGATAGATCATAGGGTATGAGTGGACACAGCCTTATTCTTGGCCAAGTGGAAGTCAGTCCAGCTTTTGGTTGACAGTGGTGCCCACTTTGCTGACTTGGGGCTTCATGGGGGGACCATAAAGTTGAAGACAGGATTGCTGTAGGATGGAGGAGGAAGGGTCAGACAAGTCATGGGGCTTTCATCCCACGAAGTCAACCTGGAGGCCAGGAGGCTTTGTCCTAACTCAACCATAGGCCAAGGCAAGCACAGGAGAGCTCACCTGCTCTTCGTGAACCACCTCCGCCTCCCACCTCCGTCCACCTCTAGGTGCAGCTCCTCATGAGGGGAGCAAGGTGCAAATGCAAAGGGGTTGGTGCCCACATAGAGGGCAAAGAAATGGTAGTGATCCCTGGCCCTTGGAGGTGATGCTGGCCTCCATCTTCAGTGGCGATGAGAAAGGCACTGCTGAGAGCAGAACCCAGCCCTGAAGGAGCTCCTGGGTTCAGTCCTACAAGCAACGGCAGGGCAGGGATGACCTGTGCTGCCTGCAGCAACACCCCAAAGGGAGCAGCTGAGCTGGCAGTGCTGGCTAATTCATCCGCCAGGAAGAGAAGGACATGGGGTTGCCGTGAATAAACTGCAACGAGGAGCTTAGCTACATCCCCATTGCACCTGCAGCCAGTTTAGGAAACACAAGGGAAAGGGGTCCCACGTGGCAATAGGCAGGAGGGTGACAAGATGAGCGATCTGTCGGGGGGGGGGGGGGGGGGGGGGGGGGGGGGGGGGGGGGGGGGGGGGGGGGGGGGGGGGGGGGGGGG
>JAWLRI010000204.1:571645-592541 GCA_034781795.1 Crypturellus tataupa
CCCCCCCCCGCCCCCCCCCCCAGCACTCCTAAGTGACATTTCAAGGTATCACTAGAAGTTCAAATTAGCCATAATCTCTTCTGGCTTTAATCTCTGCATTCAGAAGGCAGAGCAGGCACCACTGGCCTCTTACAGACCAATTTTTCTCCTGAGCAGAGAGGTAGGCTCCACCTTGGCAAGGTGGCTGAGATTACCCCATGCTTTTTCTGGGAATTGCAGGCTTATTTCTGCTATCAAATCTCACTGTCATCTTCTGTTGATGCGCCCTTGCCAGGCATGTTGACTTTCACTTCCACATCTCGATGGGGTTGGCTCTCCAGAGCAAAGGACACCCCTGGCCTTCCATAGTGACCATCCTCATTAAAATCTTTTTCCTCCTCCTCATTTTCCTCCAGGTCTTCATCACTGTCCTCATCATCAGCTGCTGTATTGTCCTCAATCACTTTAACCCCATCTCCAGCATCTGGATCCACATCGGTCTTAAACCACACAGCTTTATAGCCGTCGTCCTCCTGGCGCCTCTCCGTCTTGAGGATAGACTTCACTTCTTTCTCATGGTCACTCTCTTCTTCCACTTCCTCCTCCTTCTCCTTCTCCTCCTTGTCAAAGATGATGGTGGAAGCCATGGAAGCCATTGGGAGCTCATCGATTTCTGCTGCCTTGGATGAACTTGAGGGAAGTGATGGCTGCTCTAGCACAGAAGTCATTGACCGGACACTGCCATTTTCTGCTGCCTCATGTTGTTTGGTGCTCATGTCCGAGCATTCATTTTCCTTGTAACCTTGGTTCAGGTAATCACCTGAGAAGCTTTTGGAGAACTGCATGAAGAGAGACACTTTGTGATTATAGTGAAAGGAAAAGAACTATGAAAGGAAAAAGAATGGTGCTTTCCATCAGAGAGGTCAGCACTAACTGCTTGAGGTGCAGGTGGGCACTGAAAGGAAGCCAGTCTCTGGTAGACAAGGGACCCCAGAAGAAGTTACTGCCACAGGCATGGACATGTTTTCCAGTAGGGCTGAACACCAAAAACCTTTACTCATTCCTACCATTTCATTTTAAGGACCACTATTAGTTGAGTCTAGGCCCTGCAGAGTCCCATCCTAATGCAGACACAAATATCTGGTCAGATAAAATAACCAGAGCACCGTGGACCCCAGGGAGCCAAGACTGAATAGCTCAGTGGACACAACTGCATCATACATGCAGCAAATTAGATGAGATAAAGGCACTTATAGGTACAAAACCTGCTTGTCTAAGTCCGGGCTTTAAAATAGGGTATAAAGTGTCCTTTCTCTCCTTTGTTTATGAAGAGGGGATGGACAGTGGTTTATAGCACAGACACCTGATTCTCAGAGGCCACCTCTGCTACCTGTCACATTTGCCTTAGATTTTGTGCTCTGTGGAGGCAAAGTAAGGTAAGATCCTCCCTAGCGTGTCTGCTCATCATCTTCTGTATGGCTCCAGCACCAGAGGACAGAAGAAAACAGCAGCCAACACCACCACGTTGAGGTTGCCTTTGCTCAGGAGTGATTTGTCACCCTTGCACAAACGCGCACAGTGTTTGGAGAGCCCATCCATACATTAACCCTCCTCAGGCCCCACTTTTTATCTCTAAGAAAGCCTTAAAGGGGAATAGGCATGAACAAAGTGCTTACTTTTTTTCTCACTAGATATTTGACTGGTTTTCCGTACTGCTTGTATATCATCAACCCAAGGAAGACCAAGGCGATTAAGAGCAGTGCTGCCAAGGTGCCTCCTAAGGCACCCATATCCTGTGCAGTGTATTTCTTATCAGAGGAGGGTTCAAGAACTGCAAGACAAACAGACCAGTGTTACCAAGTCTAAAGCTTCCAGGTAGCATTTTAACAAAACACTTAATTGGGAGAGAAAGCACCAACCAGTTTCTGAAGGGCAAAGGATTGTTGCAGAGTGTGACAGGAACAAGTTTAGTGTCACAGAAGGCCTTTTATTTGCTGTCCTCAAAGTGCAGGGTTTTTTTCTTAAGGTTGCCACTCAAAGAGTATTGTAACTTCTAGTAAATTATATATGTACTGTATGGAAACAGCATCCATTTACAGGGCAATGATTTTTGCCCCATCACACCTGCATTTGTGAATTCATGATTTCACTAAATTAATAAAAACACAAGTTATTAGGCAAGCAGGTTGTTTCAGGGCATAGAGCTGGGTGGATCCTGCCTGTTCCTGCTCCATGTATTGCTACCAGAATGCAAATCCAAGGCATGAGGGCATGCGTGCATGTGCGAATACAAAGCTTCCTTTAATCTAGAGCTTCACCTTTGAGACTGCTGGTCAAATTAAAACAGGGAATTAAACTGGAAAAGAACAGGCCTCTCTGAGAAGCAAGGACCTGACACAGGGGTCCGTGTGAAGAGCCAAGGCCGGTCTGGCTTCCTTATGGAAGAGGGTGTGGTAATAAATCTATTTTATGCTGATAAAAATAATAGCAGGGATCCTTAGGGCCAAACAGCTGCAAAATGCGAAAGAAAAAGTTTGTGGAGTGAGCGTGCTCATCAGAAGGGTTTGGTTTGGGTTTTTTCTTTTTGCAGAATTTCTATAAATTCTTTCTGAAGACTGATTCCTGCTCCGTTACTAGACCTAACATCAAACTATAGCTGAAAAGTAGTAACTTCCTCAGGGTTAATCAGCTTGTCTTGCTGCTGTCAGTGGCATTCTTTATTTCGAAGCTTCTCAGCTTCATTTCATGCTGTGAATTCCTCTCTTTAAAGTTTAATGATCAATGAAACAAAGTTTCGTCCTCCTGCTGACCTAAGTATAACGATGGACTTTGAGTATTCCCTCCGCACTTCTCTGTTCCCTTAGTTTATCATTAATGTGTTGGTGAGGGTTTGGAGAGGCTGAATTTTTACTTCTTAATCGTGTCTCATCAGGGATTCCCGGCCCTCTGCAGTACATGATCCTCAGCTTGAGGAAAGGCTCCTGCGGAGATCAGGTTCGGCTGGCTCTGACACTGATATCCCAGGAGCCAGAGGCCAATGCACCCTTCCCATCTCACAGGAGGTGAGTATTTTAAAAAAAGAAAGACTCCCTGGATATTAAGGTGCTCAGTAAAGTGCCCTCCAACACATTGCGTGCGTGCTCCTTAGCACCAAACACCACACCAGCCCTCCAGCTATTACAGCAACCCTCCTCTGCCGCACTAACATTCCTGCTTTTGGCTGTGAGCCTTTTGGCTCAGAAAACACAACTTTAAGTATTCCTAGGCTTAGATTTGGGTTAAAAAGAAAAGATGCTACAGTGCACGGCCCTATTTAAAGTCTGGGGAGGCTGTTTGGGCCAGGTGGGGACCATATCATAAAGAGGACCTTCGGGTGGTCAGTGTGTTATAGGCACCCTAAGACCTCCCACAGGCTGGAGGCTGCTCCCGGACTGCCGTGGGTGACCTGTCATCCCCAGCTTGCTCACAAAAATGGGAAAGACACCATTTCCATCCGTGGAAAAGAGGGCAGAGAGGTGCCCAGCCTACCTGTGGCAGCGACGACCTCCACCACGATCACAGTGCTCGCCTCCTGCAGGCTCACCGTGTCTTTTCCCAGAGCCTATGTGAACATGGGAATGACATAACTTAGGGACTCCCTAGATCTCCAGCTCCAAGTTGCTCAATATGGCTATTCCCAGGAATGTAACACCAAGGACAAGGCACCCACAGCTTAACTGTGGCACAGGGGCACAGGTCCCTTTGAGACAGGCTTCAATTTCTGCCTTCTTAAATAAAGCAGGTCCCTCTCCACTTGAACCTCCCCCCAAAATCCTGAGCTACCCCTGCTCTGCCCTATGAAGTTGACGTCTCTTAATGTGAGTGGTGAAAAAAAAATCCGATAGATTTCTCTTTTCAGGTGGAGATTTTGACATGTAAGTTAGATTTATATATTCTGATTTTTTTTTCAAATTAAATGTGGGACGTGAGGCTCCTAAAATCTCCCCAGATGTCCTTTGGCTTATCTCCAAAGATATTTTCCACCAGAGAAGACAAACAGTTTTACGCTTAACACCAAGCAATAGCCCTTGTCATAGAGGATAATTTTATCATCACTTCGTCTCCCTCCAACCCTAGGCATTTATGATGCAAATAGTTGGGGCAAAGACTGTCTCTTCATCGGGCCCCTGAGCTACTGTGATTTCACCCTTGTCGGTTCTCTGGTACAAACTCCAACTCCCTCCCACCGCCCTGATAAGGTTATGAAGAAAGTTCTCCTACCTCCATGGTTACGGTCCCCGGTGACTGCAGCATCGCGTTTGTCAGGATGAGTCCACCTTTGGTGGCGAGGAAATCCGTGCTGTTTTTTATGAGATACTCAATGTTTGGGTTGACTTTCTGAAAAGCCAGATGAGGGAATGAGTAAACCACAGCAGGCTTTGCGCACGTCTTTGTAGCAGCCCATTGGCTGGGATTGTATAAACAGGTCTGGAGTATATGGAAGTGCATAATACAATAAATAAATTAGGATGGGGGAGGCAGGAAAGGTTGAACTCAGGTTCACCTTGTTGCTCAGTGTTCAAAATGTATCCTAAAAGGGTTGCCTGCAACCCAGCTTGCCTTGGATCTTTAATGTTTGCCCTAGCAAAATGCATCTGTGCAAGGGATTAGGCAACTTTCTTCAGGTCTGCCTTTAATATAGTGCCAAAGTGAGATGTATGTGAAGAATAATCCTTGTGCTGAGGGCTGGACTATAACAAAGAGTGAAAGAAAAAAGTCACATGGCAAATCACTGAGTACCTTCTGCTTTCGTCCTCCTGGCTGCGTCCAGCACTGTCTCCAGGTTACACCTTGTCATTACACCCATATAGCCCCAGGGGAATATAGGAAGAGATACAAGAGGAAAGTGTGTATCTGCCTCCCCCTCTCACCTCCCAGTCCTCCTGTTTGCTGATCCCACTTTCACCTCAGAGTAGGGAGGAAGGATTCAAGATATTTTCATTTCCTTACATCAGTGAAATCATCATCAGCTGCTGCAATCATGAGGGGTTTGGAAGGAACATCAGCATCTAGCACCAAGCTTCCTGGAGCCAGACCAGCAGATACCGTCCCTCTGTAGATACTTCTCTCAAAGTATGGTGCATGGTCACTTTTATTGATGACCTTAATTTCTACAGAGACTACAGAGTATTTCTGTATGTTGTTGACTTGGGAGGCCTGGAGAGAAAATAAGAAAGAGCGAGATGCTACTCTTTTTCCTGTTAGTGATGGGACATAAAAGGATAGGATTGATTCAAAACCCACTGCAGCGTATGTGGTTCTTCCCTACAACGATCATCTTCACTGGGGATTTTGGTCAGTTTAGTTAGGGTTTGATGTTCAGTTAGAGTTGAGTCCAGCCCAGCACTTTCAACCCAGCATGATGTCCTTTGTGGGTTAACTCCATTTAATGATCTAGCCTACACATAAGGGAAAATGCCTCTTGACACCTGCAGGAGCATGTGAATTGGTGTAAGACACTGGTCAAACACTGGATCCTTCCAAAAGAAAGAGTATGACCAAGATAGTCCTAACCATTAATGTAATGTTGACTCCTGTCGCACCAAGACTTCTGCTTCCTAGGAAGCCAGCTCTGCTGGCTTGTCAAATGCAGTGCCATCAGACTTACCATGACTTGCAATAGGAATGTCTCTGGGGAAGTTGCAGCTTTGTTCATAGTTAGATTCCCTGTATCTGCATCTATTGAGAACACGTTATCCGTATCCCCTGAAGAAAACAGAGAGACTATTTAATCATGGAATGCCTTGATAAGGTGACTTGGAGCTCCTGTGACTCTCTTGTTTCACATGTTGGAGATTATGGCAACATGACCTCGGTCTCCAGTGGATCCCCGCACCTGGAATACTAGATTTCTCCTCGTTCTCCAGCATAGAAATGCCAGACCCCACTTCAAAGTCTGAACAGCAAAGATTTCATGACCTATTTCATGTCCTTGACTCCAAACCCTCATCTTCATCCTCTGGGCTGAACAGGGCTCTGGGGCAGTTTGAGGACTGAAGGTTTCCAGTTCCCTATGATTAATGTCATCCCAAACCCTAACCCTGCACTGCAGGTAGCACAGGAAATTTCTCTTTTAAAAACAGAGAACCAAGATACATAGAAATATCATTTAGCATCCTCTAGACATCTGAAGGTCAGATAGCTCCACCTGAGCTGGCTCCTTACACTCTCTTTAGCCAGTAAAGAGAAGAAGGCATTTCAGCACATGATTTATCTGGCTCATTGTTGACACTGGCCTCCAGATGAACTGAATTTAGCCTGGAAATGCCTATTTCTGTCCCCTCTCTACAGAAGAAGCCTAGACACAATCCTACTTGTTTTGATGTAGGGCTAGAAATCAGCCTTCTATATCCTCCACACATGCAGAACCATTTTTTTCTGTGTTGAATATACATTGAAACATGTACACAATATTTGTTTACCTTCCTCACTTTGAGATCCTACAGGCTGCATTTAGACAAGGACCTTCAATCAGAGGTTCTCTATTAATTACTATTAACTAAATCCAAAATGGTTGTGGTTTTTGAGGCTCTTTAATGTCTTTATTGCCATGAGGATCTTCACAAGTGGGGTGCCATATGGAGAAGTAAAGAAAGATGAACAGATGAACACAGTACTCAACTGCTATGATCTGTCATTGCCTTCATAGTTAGCCAAGAAGATCACTACTGAGAAAAGAAAAGAGAGGAGAGGAGAAGGGAGAGGAGAGGAGAAGGGAGAGGAGAGGGGAGGAGAAGGGAAAGGAGAAAAAGAAGTTCTTTGAATGAAATAAATGGCCCAGTCAATGACTGGCAATCAGTTGGTTATATTCAGATCATCTTTTCGAAATCAAGGCTAAAACAGGGTAGATCAGACAGTCACACTGTGCAGGGAATAAGAACATAATTCATGGCAATGAATGAAAATTATTCCGACGGTGTGTAGAATGTTTGGTTCGTGTTAGAAAGTAAATGAAAGCAGCAGTCTGGCAAATGTATGTTTAAAGCTTACAGATGAAATATGTCTCAGGAAAGAGTAAGGTCCCTTTGCAATAGTGTTCACGGTCCTCATCCTCTGGGGATATAATTCTCTTTTCTTCCTCTCTGTAAAGTTTGTCTTTTCTAATTATCTGTAATTTTTCTGTGGATCTAATTAACAAATCCCCTACGCCTTGACTGCACTGCTGCTGAGGCTACCTCCTTTCAGTAGCTGCTGTAGGCAACATCTAAGCAATGCAGACCAGGAAAGGTGACCACTTCTACTCACCGCCAACAATGCTGTACACTATTTTCTCGTTTAAAGTGTAGTCAGGATCGATAGCGTAGATGGGCCCAGGCTCCAGAGTGAGTGGTACAGTCTGGAATGGCAAAGCCAACCATTAGGTACAACCCCAGACCACCAAATGCTTCTGTTTATTCCAGCACCATCCTCCACGGCGGTGCTGGAGGATCAAATAGTGCTGCTCTGGGGAGGAACCAGCACCCAGCAGGGCGAGGAAGGCTCACACTCACTCTGAGTCATCATCATGCTTGTACAATCAGAGATCAGCACTAGCTCACCAGGAAGAGGAGAGAGTCCAAGATGCTCTTTGATCCCTCCCACTTACCGACTTTTCGGAGATGTTGACCCGACCGATGTAGGGGCTGCTGATGCAAACGTTAATGTCCGTGTTAATGAAGGTGCAGGGTAGGAACCAGGGTGGTTTGGTGTCGGCTTGTTCAATTAATATGCTTATGGTTGCAGTAGCAGTATGGGTGGTATCAGAGCTGTTCACTGGCCTGTCCTGTTCCCCAGAGCAAAAAACCGAACGTACTCATTAGACCCAAACTTTATTGCCCAAAGTGAAACCCTCTTGCAAAAAGCCCAAGTCTCTAAGTCGATTCTCCCTGAAACTTAACAGTTTTTGTGAAATTAGCTAAAGCAACGAGTTATCTCGTGCTCTGCCGATAGAAGCAGATCAAGCACAAGGCTGGGCACAGTCATGGAATGATTCAGTGGGGAGGAAGGACTTAACTGCCCCCCAGCATCCACCCTCTCTCCTGCCATCCCAGCGATCTGCCCCTTGGACTTACCCTCAGGCTAAGGGTGGTTGTGGCTCCTAAGATACTTACCCTTGCGTACAAGAGCAAAGTCGTGAATTTGATTTTCTCGTAGTCCAGCGCTTTTTGCAAATAAATCTCGGGGTTATTAACTCCTTTGATGGCAAAATAACCACCTGTGTCCTGGAGGGGGGCGAAAAAAGTCAGAAAAGCCTTACTAGCAGACTTGATAACAGACACGAGTCAGATGCTGCCTGCTCTTTGCATGGTGCTCTTTAAAAATTTATTTATGTGCTTGTTTTTTCACTTGCATTTCTTTGCCTCTCTATTTATTTATTTATTTATTTTCTAGCATATTTTTACATATTTGCAGACTAGACTGGCATGAGGTTGTGCACACTGTATTTCCCACTTTATCAAGCGAATCCCTCGAGATTTAGCTAAGATTAAAATCTAACTGAGATAACTGCAATAACATTTAACTGAGGTAACTCAAGCGCTAAACTGGGACCTGGGGAAAGTGGGGGGCTGGCTTTGGCCAAGACTTTTTGTGCCATCTTGGGCAAATTATCTTATCTCTACTATGCCCAGACACTGCTGTCAAAGAGCAGAATAACTCCTTCTTTCCCCATCCAGCCCAATGCAACCCCGAACTCCCCAGGGTGCAAAGGTAATCCGCTCATGGACGGTCCCAGCAGGACTTCCTGGGATCATATGACTTTCGATATCCCTCAGAGTGTAATAACAGTGTCATAAAAATGTGAGTGATGGAAGAAATCAATAATTGCAATGGCGGCTGCTCTCTTCTGCTCAGCAGACCCAACGCTTGGGTTTTGCTCTACCCTTCTGGAATAGTCATGCTTCTTCCCCAAGCTGCTGGTGAGCTAAGTGCAATTTCTCTCTTATTTTGGAGCTTGTCTGGATTAAACACAAAACCTGCTCCCAAGCTACCTGTTTTTTTTCCAAAGAGCAAAAATATACTCACGGGCACTGCTGTTGTAAGTGCGTAATAAATGGTGTCCAGGTCAGCATCGGTAGCACTTAGATCTTCACGGGGGATAATGGTGGCATTCACTTTTGTGTCCTGAAATACAAAGTTCCCTCTGGGAAATGGGCTGAAAACTTCTCACTGGCATCTCCTCCCCAGGCTCGCAGCAGCAGGCAAGCCAGTGCCTTCCTTGCATCCTTGAAACACTCACCTCGGGAACGGTTTTGGTGAGATTCGTTTGCTTAAAAACCGGGCTGTTATCGTTCAGGTTGACGATGGTCACGAGAATTTCCAGAGAGTTGCTCTGAGGAGAGGGCAAAGGCAGAAAATCACAAACTGGGGCCACGAGGGGCTGAGCCCCATGCGAATGGAGATGCAGATGTGATTGGAGAGGATGATGTGAGAAGCACAGCTGGTTCGTAGGGGCCTTTGGTGGGTTTGCTCTCACCTCCTCCCCATCCTTGGCCCCTTGCTTTAACCGTGCGAGGAGCTATGCCTACAAAGATATACGTCTACAAAGAAGGGATGGCGGCTGAGGAGAAGCAGAGGGAGGTACAAGCTCCTCTGCAGCAACTTTTCACAGGGCAGCACGTTTATAAGAGCACTCACCTGCCCGGCAGCATCGGTGCAAAGCAAGAAGACTAACAGCACGGTGTCTACCTGCGTGCAAAAACAAAAACCCAGCCATTTCCAAAATAAACCAAAATGTGCAGGCACTTTTGTTGGTACATGAGGCAAAGCAACTCATTGCTAAAAGAAAACTGCTGACAGGGGCTCTTGCTTGCTTGCGGGCATCTCCCTTTCTTTTGTTTCCCTTTACAGACACATAGCAGTGCAGGGATCTCATTGTCAACAGAGTCAAGGTGGAGTGACACCCCAGCTTCGCTCCCCGCAAATCCTGGGAGATGAGGCAAGAGCTTATTGGCCATTTCCTCCCAGTTCAGGCAAGTTCAAGCAGGGATTCCATTTGGAATTGAATAAAACACAGGTGTGCAAGGTAGTGTAACTTGTGGAGCCCATGTCTGTTAATCTTTGCTCAAATGTAGGGTTTAAGGAGAAAGGCAAAATAAGGGGACACTTCACTGTGTACAGAGCTCTCCATGAAGATAAAATAATACAGCAGCAACCTACCTAAGCACACTCACTTTTATACTTCTATCAATGGTCCAGACAAGATCGTTTTACTTCTCCGGACTGTGCTTTGTATAGGCAAGGGGGAACCATCTACCTGAGTCCTGGACCGCTCCGAACACTGCACTTGTCACAATTTTTTTTAAAAAGTTTTCCTCTTGCTCTAAGCCCTACAGAGGCATTGGAGGACAGGAACAGCGTGTGTGCCATGTATTCCCCTGCTCCTGATCTTCCCTGTGTGGAAGGGCAGATTTCCCCAGCAGCAAACTTAAACCTAACTGTAACAGGCTTGTTTTTCCAGGTAATTTCCTACATCCTTTACAAAAGTGCTGTGAATCCCTGGAAATCCAAAAGGTCAGGACAAAGCCTACTGCTTTCTCCATCCCACCCTTACATCTTGCCAGCTTACCTCATAGTCCACACTTTTGGTCAGCCGCAGCTGCGAGTCCTGGATGGCAAAATAAGTGGCATCAGGAGAAGAAGGATCAACTGTTACAGTGAAGCCTTGTTCCAAAGTGATATTGGCCACTACGTAGCCAGGCAGGTTATTTTCATTGACACTTGGTTTCTGATTATCCACAGAACATCCTGGAGAGAAAACATGCAAGCGAGATGCAGAATTGCCAAGAGCTTCATGCCACGAGAGATTTCAGTCACACCTGAGCCCTCTGTTGGTATTACTGGAGACAAGATCCTGGAACAAACCCGTCCTGGAGGACAGATGTGAAAAGCCACCCACCAGCTTTATACGTGCAATCAGCTGCTGTGAGGGTTATTCCTTGGTGGCAACAACTTACCTTGCTGGGCTGAAATGTGTTTTATGGAAGGCAGCAAAAAGAGCACAGACATGAGGAACCAGTGAGCAACAGCCATGGTGGGTGGAGAGGGAGTTGAAGAAAGCCTCGTTTCTGACCAAGCTGATCCTGTCGTCTCCCTGCTGCTCCCGGCGTCTTGTCGCACGCTCACCGCTCCAGGGAGGCAAAAAAACAAGGTTGGCTCTTCCAAGCGAATTGCTGCAGTTCAACCTTTGCCTCCTTGCCCGGTTGGATGACTTATCTAAGGGTATTTTGTGGGCATGGAGTGCGATAAGCAGCAATCTGCATTTTCTCTTTTGCTCCTGGGTCTTCCTGATCCGTAAGTCCATCTAGAGCTCAGGAAATGCTTGGAGCATTTCAGAGCCAAGTCCCTGCATTGAGCATGGAGAAGAACAAGGGCTGACACCTGGAAAGCTGCCTCTGTACCCCAGTCTTTCACAGCAGTGGAAGAGTAGGCAAATTTAGGTCTCTGATACCTCAGGGATGTGGTCTGTGTTGATGAGATCATTTCCTGCAATAAGCAGTAGATATATTAATATTATCCCTCCCCAACACCTGGCTATTTTTTTACCCAGGCATTGCTCTTTATAACAGGTTTTGCTGTCCAGCTCATATCATCTAGTTTTTCTCTTCTAGTTCCAATGTTTTATGGTGTTCCTAGAGACAGACGAGCAGAGCAGGACTGCAGGTGGGGAAAAGATGCTCCTGTTCATGATTTAGTGTTTTCCAGTGCAGAATGAATCTCACTGGAGGGGCTAATGGTGGACGAGGACAAAATTCTGGGGTTGCTTTGGGTGACTCAGTGCTCAGCTGACTCTCGCCGCTTGCTCAGATGTTTTGGTTTTGTGGTGAAAAAGCGGGGTTAGGAAGCAAGGATAGTGCTGTGCAGAAACTGCACTACACTGATAGCCAGGGCAGTTTAGAGACCGTCATTTCTGGAGGTGAAATGACAACTATTCACCTTTAAACAAAAATCATTTCATTTTTGTGCTTTGGTTTCCCTATCCACAGACGAAGGGAGAGAAACAACTTTTTTCCCCTGTTTTATTTCACCGTAGGCAGGTAGTGGCAAGGAGAAGGGACACCTTGCTTGCCAGGTAGCCACAGAGCCAATAGCTGGCCCTGGTCCCTCCTTGCTACATGGATGAGGTATCTGCAAGGCTTTTCCTGTCCCTGGGCTCAACAGCGCTGCCAGCGCTCCCTCCTGCGACGCGGAAGGGTAAAGACGTGTGCGGGAGGAAGGGCTTGGAGAGGGGACGGGGACACGCATCACAGTTCCACCTTAAAAACGGTGTGGGCCGTTATGAGAAGTAGAGGTGGTCTGAAAGGCCTAGAGGCACTTCCACAGGATCACAGGTGCTCTCCAAAAGAGGAGAGTGTGCAGAAAGCATCAGCTATCCTGAAAAGGACTTTTTTTTCAATTAAAATTGGAATGTTTTATCCTTTTTTTTTCTGAAAATGGTAAAGGTTTTGGGAAAACACCAAGCTGTTTTGGTTGCATCCTTGGAAATTCACGGAGATTGAGTCAATCGGTCATCGTTTCTGAGACAATCGCGCTCTTTCCAGCCACCCAGCAGCACCCAGGCAAGATGAGTAGAACAGATCCAGAGATGGAGACCAAGGTCAGGGACGAGGCAGGTCCTTAAGTCCATAGGGACAAGGCAGGTCCCCTTCAGCTCTCTGTAGGGATGTTCCCTTGAATACCTGTCCAGGCTCCAGCTATTTTCACCTCAGCAGATCCCTGAACCCTCAATAGGATCACCTCATTCTGCCTGCTTCTGAGCCTACATAAGTTTTTTCCAATTTTTTTCCAAGTTTTTTCCCAAGTTTCATGCAGCAAGACCTTTGGCTACTTGTGGTGCAAAAGAGCCACTGTTGTTGCGGACCTGCCTCTTGGGAAGGGAGAGGAAGGCAGTAGCCCCTCTTGCCGTTCCTTCTAATATCCCAGTCACTCTGGAAAAGATCTTAGACACCACATTTTAACCAGATGGCCATGAGTGGCTTAATAAGATCCAGACCATCCAGACCCCCTCCATATGTCCTCCCAGAGGTCTCTCTCCTAGCAGAGATTTCCTGGGGGCCAAAACAAACAAAAGTCAAGGTCCATGAGAGGCAGGAGCAGCATTTCAGCATCATGGAAAGTGGGTGAGTACTCAGATGGACACAAATTGCCTTGTAGATCTGGGGTACATGGTAGAAAAATGGAGATGCAGAGCGGACCGAGCCGTTTCTCAGTACACACCATATGATCACAACTGAAGATACCTTTTGCTGAGAGCTGGTCTTCAAAATCCACTGGTTTTATAGGACAAGTGGAGATGGGTTCTCAGCAGAAACAACCCCCAAAACTGTCCTACTGACAGTAGCCAGCCAGTGCTGAGCCACAACCACCAAAGATGTGTGTTGAGCCGCCCCAACGTGCCTCTGTACATCAGTAGGGAAACCATGGCAAAATAATTCTCCCTGTCACCTGCTGTTCCTAGTCATCCAAAATCTAATAATCTTGGCATCACCCTCATTAATGTTCCCCAAAAATCACACAAAGCGCAGACATAGCTAATAAATTTTTATTAGTCTGCAGAAGTAGGCAGCCACGCGCTAATGCATAGTGGATGTGATGTGCTTCATTCAGGCTCCATCCACTGACACCATTTCCCACTAATATATGTTTTCCTCTTGCTTACCTAAGTGTTTTCACTGCTTTTTAGCTGATTTCTAGAATTTAATGTTATTTATTTGCTGATCTCAAGAGTCTCCCTTAAGCAAAATTCAATAGCTTGCTAGTTTATTTTCAAGGCCATGCATATGCAAGGCCATCTCTTTGGATGTTTTTGACAGATTCTTGGCTTTTGCTACACCTCTAGTCAAAACTGTCCCCATCTTCCTTCATCTCTGCCACCAGCTGCTTGGAGATGGGGCAGATGTACCGGCTGGTAAGTGTAGCAGCTTCCCTGGCATCACTGCTTGAGCGGCTGTCAGGAGGGAAAAAGAGATGGATGATTTTTTTGGTCAGGAATCATCTTCAGGTATCTCAAGTGTCAAAAGCAAACCTATCTGGCTTCAGTACTGTGGCAGTGAAGGCTGTAGAGGTACCAAGGGGAGAAACAAGTCCCACCTACCTGGCATTCAGAAAGCTCTGGTACAGCCACATAAAGCAATGGTCCTCATGGCTCTTCTCTCTGCCCATCACATCGGCATTGACTGAGCCCAAAGAGCTTGTTCAGACAAGGAAATTAATAATAAATAAATAAAACAAAGAGTATGACCACCACAGTTATAAAGTATCACTGTGCTTTGGAAGGCAGGTTCACCCATCAATGACCTGCCCTATGGTCATATGGCCACACTCTGTTAATTTGTTGTCACTTCCGCCCTACTGGAAGAGAAATAAGTGTCCTCTTCAAATCAGGTTCAGATGCTTTTTAAGCACTTTTTGATTGTGTGGTTTGTATGCTCATAATTCACATGTGACAGGATGTGCAAGGTAAGTCTCGGACTCGCCTCACTGGGTCTGCTCAAGAAACCATCACACTGATTTATCCTGAAGATCCAAACTCCAAGAAACCTCCACTTTCTCCAGAAGTTTGAGGAAAATATTGCAAATATTGAAGGCATTGTAAAAAGTTCTCCCTTCCCACTTGGCTCATGGCAAAGGGACAAATTTTAATACGCATTTGCATGCTGTTTTGTTAGCATGGTCTGGCCCTGCAGACCATGGATCTATCTCTTTTTCCAGCATCTGGAAATTAAAAATCTACTGCTCTGCCAGGATTTCCTCAGTGGTGCACATCCCAGAAAATATCAAAACACCCTTCACAGATGGGAAGGAATCAATGTGTTATGATTCTACCTTGAAGGAAAGACCAAGCCTGAAGGAGACCTCTCCAAGAAAGGTTCTCCTTTTTTAACAGAGCAGAAGGAAGGCCAGATGTGGATGATAATATCATGGAGTGCAGCATGATACAACTGATGCTGTTCTTGCTTATGGGGCTTCTGTGAGAGTTATCATCCTGTATTTTGGCTGGTTGAAAGATCCAGTCTGCTATACATATAATTTTGGCTAAAGCACACCAAATTCGGCAGCAAAAAAGATGTGGTTGGTGAGTATAAAACTCGAAGCTTTCACATTGTGCTATGGCACCTCTTTTCCCATATGCTTTATTTGAAATGGGTAGGTCACCTTCAGCTTTCCCTGAAAAATGGACCCCTGATGCAAACAGAAAACCTCAGCCTGTGATCTGAAGTTTTGTCCTCTGAGGTAGGGCTCAGTACCGCTGTATGCAACAGAAAATGATGCCTTGTGTTGAGAAGCAAGATCATCAAGAAGGTTTGTGTCCTGCTGTCACGAGTAGGGCAGACTGGTGGCACAGCTCTGCTATTGCACAGCACCTAAGGGCACAAACTGGCAGGAGGAGACCAAGCTCCAGCCCTCTTGCCTCAAGTTTCCCAAACCACTGTCTATGTCTGTTTCTTTCCCTGGACATGAGACCTGTGTCCATGCAGCCTCTGTGGAGGCCTCCTTGAGGGAAGGCTCCAAGGCAATGCCTCATTTCCCAGGAGGTAGAGGTCTTACCTGCGCTTTCTGCCCATGAGGCTTTGGATGAACTTCTGAACCTGAGCATTTCCTCTCATCTTGCTGTATTCGCTGGTGAAGAGCCCATCTGAATGCCTTTGGAACCTGCAGCAGGGAAAATGAAGGGTCATAAGATCACGCGAGTGACATGTGGCTCTGATATTCCTCTCATCTTGTGAATCCTGTGGATAAGACTAGCACTGGGACTAGCCTGGGAGCTGGAAGCAACTCAGCCCCAAGGGCATCCCCTTAGGCTGAGGTCCCATCTCCCATTGGAGATGTCCCTGGGAGGGTGGTTTGGGTTCCTCCTTACCTCTCCTTGAGGCCCACTGGGTGCTTGACGAACTGCTGCCCATAGGCATCGTCATTCATCTTGCTGAGTTCGCTGTGGAAGAGCCCATCAGTTTGTCTCCTGGTCCTGAGAGGTTAGAAGAGGAAAACCGGGCGGACATTTCAAACTTTGCCCTCAATTTGGCAAAGGATTTGCACGAACTGAGTCATATTTGGTAAAATTTCACAGAAAAAACAGGTTTAACCATCATAGAGCAAAATCTCTTACTCAAGTAATTACCATAAGGGTATGAGAATGTGAGGATGTCTATATAGCAGCTATTCAGTATCAAAACTAGGACAAGAGACAGGAGAAGTAATGAATTAAACACCCTCAGATACACAACTGCTGAGGGACAAGTAGTTAATAGTGATGGTCATGAAGAACAGAACTCTTCGGTGATGGATGGGTCATTGAAAGGAGAGCTCAAAACCTCAGCAAGGTTCAACCAGAGCTAGCAAACTTCAAGGCAGACAAGTCCAAGGGCAGGAAGAAAGTAGAGGCAGGAGAATCACTTACCTCTCCTGCAGTGGAAGGGATGCTGAGAAGTGTGAGAGGACAATCATGGGCATAATTAGTCGCCACAGGCCAGTCATCAGGGAAACCATGGTGTCTCCTAAATAAAAGCACATGGTTTTATGAGCAGCAAAGTGAATGCCCTTTCTCTTTGCCAGCTGCAGCTCATACGACACATAGAAGGCTACAGAGATAGCACCACCATAACTAAATCAGGAATTTCTGTCAAAATAACTAGTATTTCTTGAAAAATATATAAAATGAGTCATTGTCATGACGTTCCACTACTTAAACACCACCTGGCATCCCAGGTCTTCGGCAGGCCAAGTGTCCCATCAGGCTGAAGGGATGCTACCGCGAGGAGAGCTTTCTGAAAGGGGCACTATGTGCCCAACACACCTTCTGGCTCCTGCTCATCTGGTAGGGTCTACCTACAACTAAGGGCCATGCATTTCTGGACACATATCCAGTCCACCCTCTGTTTGAGCTCTGTTCTTTCCTCTGGTTGAAAATCCCACAAATTACCCACATTGCTGATGCATTGCCTCATGGCAACGGCGTGGCAGAGCATGACGAAAGCCCCAAATCCACCACCCAAACCTTGAACCGAGGGAAGACCCAGTGCGTCCAGGCTGACCGCGTGAGTACAGTGTTACTCACCAAGCAGGGGTCACTCAGTGCTGTCTCAGGACTGCGACACACCACTGGTCCACTCCTCTCCACAGCCCCCTATAAATCTGCAGCCCTTATCAGGAGCAATTACTTGGGTAAAGATGGGAATATGAGTAATCATGATTAACTACAGATACTGCATCCGGGTTGAAATGTCCTTTTAATTACTCAGTAAACCCATCCAGGTTGTTCACAGCAATTCAAGTCACCATATTTTTGCTGATGTGTAATAATGCCTGTTTGTGTGTTTAATTAGAGTAATTTGCTGGACAAACAGCCCTGGACCGACTGACCCATTATGATTGTCATCATTATCTCTCTTCCTGGCTTTAATTGCCTTTTGATAGGAGCTTAATCTTCTGTTCTCCTTTTTTAATTCTAGCTCAGGTTTTATTTGCAATAACCAGAAAGATTGAGTGAGCACGTGTGTGCATCTCCTATTTGTCGAAACAACTTGTGGCTTTTTTTAGGGCAAACATTGACGGATCGGTAGGATGAGAAGCAGCTTCTGTACGAGGGAGCTGTGCTTTTCAAGTTGCAGTTTCATGGCCAGGTCTGGGCAAGGGCTGGTGAGACCAGACTGAATCATAGCTTTAAAGCAAGATGCATAAGAAAGATCTGCTTGAGAAACACACTGAATATACTCCCCACCTTCTTCAGGCTTTGGGGTTGGCTGCTTTCAAGCACTTCTAGTAAAGGTGACCTACAAAGAGAGGGAGAAAATAGGATTATTTTTCTGTCCCTTTCCTGCTTCTCTGTTTTATATAAAGTACCTTGGAAGGATTAAGCAACTGGGAAAATATGAGTGATATCGCACATTTTCTTCTCTACTTATCTTTTTTTCCTTTGAGGGGAGAAAAAAGGGTGTATCCCTGATTAGAGGGCTGGGAGTGATCTGGCTTTTCCATGTCATCCTTGGAAGAATAAAATCTATCCCGGTGACTCCTCTAGCATGTTGCCTTTATAACTGCTTTCTGCAGCAGTACAAGGACTATCACGTCTCTCGCAGCCCTCTCACTGACTCTCTGATACACTTTGGTGTGTGTGTGTGTTGATATGGCCTCGTTCAAAGAATTTTGTCCTTGATAAACCAGGTGAAGATGGGTTGTGAGTCGCACGCTCCTGGAATTGCCCCCCTTGCGAACATCTGAAACTGAGAAGGGCCCTGTAGGGGCAAGGCAGGGAAGAGAAAAAACATTCAGTAGACATCCAAACAACATACAAGGTGTTAAAAATGACCAATGTGATGCCCTCACCTTTGCAGATAGTGGGACTGCTGTGCTTCCAAACCCTTAGGGAACTCAGTTTGCTGGGAATGCCTTACTGTCCCAGGTAAGATGCCCATAAGAGCTTATGAGGTTGCCAGAGGAAATGGCCCCATGATGGCAGCAGAGGGGACTTACAGGAGAGAAAAAGCTTTCAAATATGAGGGGAAGAAATGAAGTAGCCTGACAGATATAGCTACCTTGCATGTATGGTAAGAGACAGGGCTATTTAACAATATTATCTGTCTGGAGCTTTGTGAATTTGCCCCTGTGAGCAAAGTGGGAGTAGAGAGTTCCCCTGCTTGCATCCAGAAGCAGGCACACAGGTGTGATTAAAGCATCCATGGAATCACTATAATCAAATCTAGCATCGCTGGGCAGCATCACTGCAGAGAAAAGCTCCTAGTTGTTGACTCAGAAAATGACAGTGGAAATGGAAAGTTTTGCCCTGATTCTTGCTCCTCATATAGTTGTCTCTCCCGAATCTGCAGAACATCCTTGCAGTGATCCTTGCCCTCTGCTGCTCGGGACTTATCTGGGCCCAGAGCTGACCAAACCAAACGCATCTCCCCCAGACACAGCCCCTAGCTGGGAGAAAGGCTGGGGACCACCAGCCTGGAAGTGTCACAGTGGAGTTTGTGGACGCTCTGCTTTGAGAGACGATGGAACCCGTCACATGGCTGGCTCAAGCCCACTGCTCTCTGCATGCTCAGGGAAAAGCTCCTATATTAAATATGCTGATGAACTGGGCATGGACACACAGGAAAACGTCAAAAATGCTTAGGTAGCTGAATAAAAAGATGAAGGAGAGATTTTGCCTGATGTGTCGCCTAAAAATCATTGTTTGAACAGGGCTTTAGCAGTTTTGAAACACTGACAGGCTGGAACCTGGACAGGCTTGGGAGCTGCAAAAGGAAAGACGGAGAAAGAAAGAATGGATGGAAACACTGGCATCGCTCTCACTGGCAACGTGGAGGACCACAGCAGTCCTGGCTCTCCACCAGCACCTGCCTCCTCTGCAGGACCAGGGGTGGATGGTCCACCAGCAACATCATGGCCAAAGGCAAAGCACCAGCCCTGACTCTGGTGGTTATCCTGCGTCTAAGCTGCATGGGACATCCTCAGGATACAACCATAGGTAGGTGAGATGATCAATGACATGGTTTGTATGGGTTCGGAGCAGCCCAAACTGCCAAGGCAGGAATGGACAGTATGTGCCTTAGGAAAGAAATTCAAAGAAATTCAGGCATCTCTGTCAAAACTGGCACCTGGAAATGTGGAAATAAAGCTTCGGTGCTGCTAGCTGAAGCTTTTCCTGGGGAATTTTGGTCTATGGAGATCAAAGGGAGGCCTGTTGTCATCTGTCTCTTCAAGCAGTCACTGCTGCAGGACACAAGAAACCCCCTACCAGGTCAGACCACCAGTCTCTCTAGCCCCAGACTTGGCAGTGTTTAAGGAGAGCACGTGAGCCTGCTCTTTTTTTGGTGATGTAGTCCCACAGAGCAAGGAAAATGCAAAAGGCTTTTGGAGTAGACAGGATTTTATTGTACACCTACGTGTGGGGCTGATCCTGCCCTGTACCCTAAGAAGGATGCAAGTGGACTACCAAAAATTCCTGCCCAGTGCTCAAAGGTGTTGTCCTGAGCTGGGAAGGGGACAGATTCCCTCTCATCTGTCAAGGAAATCTATATCGGTTATCAAAAGGAGGCTTTGGGGCTGGAAGAGCAGCGTGGGTGAGTTCAGTCTCCATGCCCGGAGAGGACCAGACCTCTTGAGGAACAGGCCTGCAAGGGGCCCAGGAGCAGGTCAGGCCCCATCCAATGGTGGCACCCACGGATGGCATGGGAGTTATCGAGGTCAGACAGTACCAGGAACTGCACGGTTAAATCCTTCCTACGTAAAAGTAAAATACCCTTTAATCAGCTTATGGGGTGTTCAGGAACTTCTGCCTCCCCCATTCTTTTTTTATTTCCTACCTTTTTAACATGCATGCGTGTGAATCCATGTGTAGATTGTGTGGGCTTCTTCTTTGGATCCCCAGGTGAGAGACCCGTCGTGTCAGGAAGGTGACGGAGATGCTGCTCATTGCGGAGGGCAGAGTGGCATCCTTTTCTTGCACCACCTCCAAGCGTGTAGGAGAAAGGACCCTAAATGGACTCAGCGGATTGGGGAGGGGCTTAGCCTGCCAAATGCTCCTTTCTTTTATGGGATGCTTTCAGGAATGGTTTTCATCTTTGTCCCCTGATTTGTAACTTTGCCTGCCAAAAGGGAGAATGGGATAGGAAGAAGTGAAGGGAAAAGGGCACCTACAGTGGCCTCAGAGGAGAAGGGGAAAGGAAAATCACAGGTCTGTAGGGCTTGCTAGGACCTTGGGACACCACCTAACCCTCACCAAGCTCCAAAGTGGGCTGGATTATTCTCCTCCTGGAGGCTACGCAGCCCTCCAGAGCAGTTTGGGATTCAGCAAGGGGGAAACTGCTCCAGGCAAAGCAGGTGCCTTTGCCCAGGGGTCACGAGCATGGTAGTTGCCACCAGAGCTCTCTGCTCAGTTGCAGTGGCCTCAACGCTC
>JAWLRI010000204.1:596875-631247 GCA_034781795.1 Crypturellus tataupa
GGCAACGGCAGCGCCCCGGCGCCCGCGCCGCCGGCGCCGCCGCCGCACAACGTGGCCGCCGTGGTGCTGGGCATCGTGCTCATCCTGCTCATCGTGGGCGGCAACGCGCTCGTGTGCCTCAGCGTGTGCACGGAGCGCGCGCTCAAGACCACCACCAACTACTTCATCGTCAGCCTCGCCGCCGCCGACCTGCTGCTCGCCCTGCTCGTGCTGCCCCTCTACGTCTACTCCGAGGTGGGGAGCCCCGGGCTGCCGCGGCCGAGGGGGATGCGTTGGGGCGGCGGGGAGGGTTTACGTGCTGGCCCCGCGGCACTTGGTGGCTTTAAGTTTTAGTTTAGAAGGCTGTAAGGTGCGATCCGCGAGAGCCCCAACACAGGGGGTGCTCAAAAACCCTCCCGGGGGTTGTTCCCCGCCTGCAGCTGGGATATCCTGGAGGTGCCACTGCCCCTCGGGCTGCCCCTGCCGCTGCCCTGCAGCTCTTCCCTAGCGCGGACGCGTGTGTTGCTGCTGCAGCCCGGGTTTTATTTCCTCCCGCTGGTCTGCGGTGGGGAGCTCTTGAAAGACAACTCGTAGCAAAGATTAAAGGAAAAAAGAAGTTGGCAGAAGTTCTTCCTCCTGCACTCACAGGTCCCTGCGATCCCTGTGTGCATGGCCAAAGGGGCTCCACTTAATCCTTGCTCCCAGGCAAGCCGGGATGCCGGAGCGAGTGCCGAGGTGGAGAATCAGCAACAGAAATCCTCTGGACTGTGTGAGCAGCTCCAGGGAGTCCTTGGACAGGTTCCGGGCCGGGGAACGGGTTGCTGGTCAGCAAATGGTTAGGAAGGGCTAGAGGGCTTTGCTCTGTCTGGTATGAGGTGATCGGCTTTTGGGGGATAAGGGAGCTCTTTAGCTAGGAACCAGGTTGCTGTGCCAGGTTGAAAATGAGAAATTGGAGGGTGTTTTAGGGAGTTAGTTGTTCTGCTTCCTTTGAAGGACCACATAAAGGCTGCTTTGGTCTTGCTGGCTGTAGGGCTCCTGGTGGCTTCATGTGCTCTCGTTTGCCCAGTCCTGCCCCTGGATACACGAGTGGATGTGCAGAACCACTGTGGCCCTTTGGGGGACTTTGGGATGGGCCTTCTCCCCACCGCAGAAACTGCGATTGGTATTCCCAAAGTGTTCAAGCCGTAGCATTTCCCTTCTCTCCCATGCCAGGGCTACCATTCAGCACCTGACTGGATCGAGTCTATGTTTTCTTACGCAAGGAAGGCTGCGGATTAGAGATTAGGATGCTCTTAGCCTCTCTACACAGTCCTAGGATTTCTCCGGACATTGTGACCTCTCTGGAGACAAAGGTTTTCCTAGAGGGACAGGAGCCATGAGAAGAACTAGCAAAGAACAGGAGCAGTAGATACTCCCCTCTCTTCCCCCTGCATTGCTTGTTTTGGACAGGTCTGCTTTCTCTCTCTCATTTTGGGGGTTAGAAAGCTGGAAGCTTTCTCCATCATTCTTCTTAGCTCCTTCTTGCTAACTGGAATTCCTTTGCCTCTCCACGCCTCCTGTCCCTGACGCCATGGGCAGATCCACAAACCAATGTTGTTTCCAGACCCAGAAAGCCTGGTTTTATCCATAAAATGCAGATTACCATACCTGGGAGTACCACTTCCAATTGGGCATGAGCTTTTGGGGGTTGCCTTGGGTATCAGAGAACATGCCATAAATGCTGGATTCTGAGACAACTGGTGTCTGACCCCACATAATCCTTAAAACTCTGGGCTACGCAGCCTGTGCTTGAGCTGCGATGGGGTTTAGAAATACAGGGCATCTTAGATCATTTGTCAGTGCCAAAAAACTAGTTCCCTGATTTGCAATTTCTCTTTGGGCTCAGAGCCCGCAGGGCTTGATGAGTATTTTTAATAATCTCCTATATATTGGTTGGGGATTTGCAGTTCACCTCAATGTGAAATTTGCTAAGAAAAGGTCAGAGTGGCCATTAAATCAGTGCCAGTGGGCAGAATGTTTTTTTCTGTTTTTCTCTTAAGAGGCCAAAGTGAAAACGGGGGATCAGAATGAGATGCTCGGTCTACACGTATATACCCATATCCATGAAGTATCAGCACTTCCTTCTTGCAGCAGGAAAAGCTCGGTCACCTTGCGCTTTTCCCCCTGTAAGATTAGTCCTTGCGTCAGATTTCTCCCAGATGTGACGTCTGCATCCCTACAAAATGACAGGTCTCCCACATGGGGCTAGGTTTCCCTCCCGTGAGATGGGGATTATCTCTTGCTGCTGTTCACAAAAGCTGGAGCACAGCGGGAGCGACCTTGAGCTTGGTTCCTGTTCCTAGTCTCTAAGAGAGCTTATTCCAGTGTGGTAGCAGCTCTTGAGTCCTGTTGTACTCCCCAAAGAGCATAACTTTCTCATAGTTAAAATCTTTGTTTTAGAAGTCTTGGCTGCAGGAGGACAAATTGGGTGTTAGTTTTCTGCGAATGTCCCTTGTTTGTACCTGCAGGGTTGGAGAATTGCTGAAAGCAAGTGCTAGACAAGGACAAAATTGTGACGTACAGTCACAACCATTTCCTCTCGACACTGTTTTCGCCATCCCTGCCATTTTTCCTGTAATAAGGGAAGGGAAATGGAGCCATGTAACCCAACTTTTCTCCAGTTCTGTCCCCATTATATGAAGTTCAGCTCAGGGGAGAAGCATGGCAGTGATGTGGTGGCTTTCTGATGGTGAGGAAGAGTCTGGCCAAAGTCTGGTCTTGTCGTACTAGCCTCTCTCAGGCAATAAAAGAGTGGCCAAGCTTTACTACAAGAACTTGTTTTGGACCAGGCCAGCAGTGGTGGGAAACCAGTATCTCCCCCTGTACTCCTTCTTTTCATGTATGAAGGAAAACCTTCACTCTGGGTGCTGAGCATGGATACCTTCAGACGTCTTCTCCCCACATTTGTGTGAGAAGAACATTTGCTCCTGAGTCCTGCTCTGTTCTAAATCTGCCCCTTGTGCTTGCAGTGCTTTGGCGAGGATTCTTCAGACTGTATTTTCTCTCCTCATTAATTTGCCCTGTCAAATTTATCTACTTTAGCAGCTCAAGTTCACACCAGGGGCCTTAATGAGAAAGAGTGCTCGAACTGATGTGAGAAGCTGCTCTTCAGTAAATCCAAATGCTGCAGTAGTTTGTCAGCTCGGTGCTTCTACAGCCTGATGTGATTAAGAAGCTTCCTATGGATGGGGAAAGGAAGAAACATCAGCTTTCCACTGCGTTAAAACATCCATTTCTCAATCGAAGAGCTTCTGAGACTGTGGACGTGAAGTGAATTCTTGCCAGGGAAGCGTTTACAGCCTCTTCTGCAGATGCCCTCCGTGTTTGGCGAAAACCAGCAGCACTTCTGCGCCCTCAGCATTTGGGCATCCCAAATCCTAGGCAAATTGGGGCATGCTGGAACCTGGAAGCAGTACGACAAGGAGAGGTAGGAACCTATGGTAAAGGCAGCCTGCTCTTCTGCAGCACTTTGTGATGGGAGTGCGAGGTTTGGGCTCTCTCCTTGGAATCTCCTGGCTGCAAGGCAAGGATGATGGGGAATGATGGCAAAGCATGTGGTCTGGAGCATTCCCAGGGCTCCAAGCTAACTCCCCAGGAGAAAAAAAACAAGTTTAATGTGAAAGGAGGCCAGGAAAAGATACCACAAGTTGCCTGGAGCATTGATAGCACTGAAGATGGTTGTTATTCCTGCCCTGAGTGCTTACAGAAAGCAGAGCTATGAGTTCTTCTGCAGGTACTGCAGAATATTGTGAGGCCCCAAGTGCTTTTGCCCACTAAAAATCTGCTTTTAGAGAGCTGTGTGCCTACAGAACGTGTCTTCGTATTCAACTGCTTCACCAGTACCCAAGTGCTCTGTGACAGGAGCAGGAACTGCAACGATCTTTCCAGTCAGATATTCCTATCTCAACTAAAGTGGAAGCATTCGTAGCTATCCGGGTGGGAACCAGAGTGGGCAACCTGCGCTCTTGTGTGCAGAGCCTACACGGTGCCTGCTCCTTCCTCCACGCTGTGGCTCTGATCGGCTCTATCCTTAATCCGTCCTGAGTGCCTGAGCAGTGAAACACATCCGACCCAGGAAGCTGCTGGCCGACACGCTGGTAGGGCACACTTATGTAAACGTCTTTGCTACCGAGATCTAATTGATTAAGGAAAGGAGGAAGCTATTTTAGCAGATCCGCCTGGTTAACCTTCTGCTTCTGCAGGTCAGGAAGGTTTCCCATGGACATGCGCTCTGCTGTACAGGTCTCAGAGCGGCCACCTGCTGACTCCACGAGCCTTTTCTTGGGAATAGTGATGCTGTAACTTCTGCGTAAAGCTTTTCAGGGAGTCACTGTGACACTGCTGTAGAAAGACATCATCTCTTTTTAGCAATGCATCGTGTGTGTGTGTGCCTGTAGTGAGAGACCTCGTCTCTCACCATTTTTTTTTCTGTCTCTCTGGGAATGCAAGTCATTCTGTTTGCAAAAATATTGGAAGTCTTCTGGGAATCATCGGCTTCATCGGGGCAGAAGTTCTTCTTGGCCTGAGGAATGTGTGAGCTTCGCAGTCTATGGACAAAATAGTGGGGAGGCAATCTAGCCCAGCAGTTATACACTGGTGCTAAGGATTTTCAGTGACCAATACTATGGGGAGGTCTTCTGTGTATTTTGAGCCCTTGGAGTGTTTCAGGGTGGATAACCAGACTTGTTCCCTGTTTCTAAAAGCCTTAGCCTTAAAAAATTAAGAGAGGAAGGGATTTTGGAGCAGACAGTGAGGCCACCTTTGTCTTGTATCCCACTCCCTCCTCTCTTTGGAGAGTGTACTGGTCTTCTGGAGGATACCGTGGCCAGCATGGCTCACAAAACTGACTCAGAATCAGCTTCTTGTGGGCATATGGGAAATTCCTTGACTCTGATACTGGACTTTGCCCATTTGGAAGGATTATTCTTCTTCTAATTCGTGCCATATCCCTCTTGGCAGGCCTTGGCTCTTAGGATTATCACTTTTAGGGGCTCCACAGCTGTACTCAGGGCAGGCAGGTGCTTTTTCAGAAATTCAGCTGGCATCTCCTAATTCCCTTGCAGGCTGTGTACTGTTGTTGCCTGGTCTCTTATTTCTGTTATCATCACCATCAGAAACTAAAGGACTGATTTGTGTTTTCTATTTCTCAGTGAGCCTGTTTGCAGGGCTAGTGAGAGAGACAGACACGAAGTTCCCACGTGGCGCTGTAACAAGCTATAACATTTCTTTGCAGGAAATAAGACTAAAGAATTCTTTATCATCAACTTATCCCCTACTCTTAGGATTACAAGTGTAAGGCCTCTTCTGATATTAGGCTTGTTTGCAAGAATGCAGATTTTCTCTTACCAATTAGTTTTATTTAGGACTAGGGCCATCAGGATGACCCGAGCTAGGAATGCAGTTTGCTGCAAGGGCCTCCTGAGGTGTTAAGTCCACCTCCCACCAACCTGTAAAATGTTTTTCATTGACCTCTCTGTATTCCATGTAAGAAACAATTTGAATTATTCCTCCTCTACCCTTAGTGGTTGGTCCAGACCTAAGTGCCATTTGCAGGGAGACACTAATATGTTGCATGAGTGGCTGCCTGCAAATTTCCTGACATTGCTAACCTTGGTTGGCTAAACTAGCATCCAGTCTGCTTCTGCAATGTGCTTTGAACATTGTCTTGTGTCTCCCAAAAGGAGATGCTTAGCAACTCCCTAGAAAACTTTCTTTTCTGCCACAAAACACTGAGTTAAGGGTAGGAAATGACCACCACCTACAAAATTTTCCATCTTCTTCCAAGAAATGATGCTTGGAGGTTTCAAGCACAATGATTAACTCACATTGAGCAGGCTCATCCTATATATAGCTCCTGCCACAACTGTGCAGACAGCGCCAACAGCCTTATATAAGTCCTGCCAGGTGGGTTGGCTTGGCCATGTTTGCAGCTTTCCTTTTTATTTTATTAAGTGAGCACAGCTTGCCTGTAGAGTATCTATGTGGCTTTGTAACTGGCTGGCCTTCTCAGCAGCAGCGCCCCAACCATGTGCTGCTGAAGAGAAACGACGCTAGGAAAGCGGAGAATGCAAAAAAGCTGCTGGACGTAGCGCTCGGGAACACTATTTAAGGGCAGCTTGAGCTGTTTATGATCCCTAAAGCTTTACACTGTACCTTGATGGGCTAATCTTCTGCAACCTACTGTAATCAGGTACCAATTAGCCACATGACCCAGCAAAGCCAGCTCGGCCTCTAATCCAAAGTCACTCATGCATTGGAACTGGAAGGGGTTCTCGGCGCGTTTTGCTAAGATGGGCAGAAAAGCAAGGAGTCCTCTCGCAGTGCTTTCTGCAAAGAGGCTTAAAATAAAACAATAGAAAAGGGAAAGTCCTGTAGTATTTTCTGAGTTCTCAACTTGAATCTTCCGCCAAAGGCTGTGTCCCATGTAGGTGTTTAGCTGCTGCAGTCTGAGAGCTCTTCTCCCTTTCAGAAACAATTAATTCCCCCAAATTAGAATCCAGTTTTGAAAATTGTGGCTCAATTATTTCTCTTATAACCTGAAGTGAACTTGTGAGGATCCCAGTGAAGCTGGCAAAAAAAAAAAATGATGGTTTGTTTTCTTGGTTCAGTTTGGAATGGTTGGCCTATGTGAGGCAAAAGCTGAATGAAGAATTTATGTGGGAATCCAGCTCTCTTTTGGAGGTTTGGGTTACCTCCCCTCTTAAGGAGATGTGTATATAAAAATAGTCACATAGTTTCTTCAGTGTCTACTTTGGCTTTACAGCTCCACTTATCATAATCCTGTGCGTGACATCACTACTGCCTGATAGTAATCCTTGGAGAGCTGCCTGCCCATAAACACGTACAGGGACGCGTGTGAACACTGAAGTCCATCATGCTGGTGCGGGTCACTGTTGATGGCCAAAATTCAAGAGGAAAACCAAAGTGCCTGTTGGAAGTGGACTTGGAAACATTGTGCGTCCAGCTAAGGAAGACCTAATTTTCTGTTCCACAAAGAGCAGCCCTCATCTCAGGAACTCTTCTTTCCGCATGAGCACTGGATAGAGATGTCTGACAGCCTGGGACACAAACACGTGTTGTGCTGGGAGACATGTCTCCAGTTCACTGTCCAGTCTTGGTCATGTTACCAGCAAGGTAACATGGTCTACAAGGGCTGGGATGCTACAGCTGCCTCCCTGGATGTCTTTCCTTTGTGTTATTTAGACTAGGCTAAATAAAAGCACTTTCCCTTGCTTTTTGTGTTTATTGAGCAAACTCAACAACAGCCTAGTTGTTTCTCTTGGCTTCATCCCATCACTACTCACTTTGCACTCGCAAATCAGTTGAACTTTCTCCGTCTTGGTGTAAGTGCTGTCTCCTAGCCAGATCCCAGACACTTAGCTTTTTCTCCCAAGATGCTAAATTGCTTTCTTTGGCTTCTCACCATGAGTTTTTAACCAGCTTGCCTTCTCAAGCTGGTAAATATTTTTCCTGGTGACAAAGTGTCTAGTGTGAAACTACTCCAGCAAATGCTGTGGCAGAGGAGAGGTGTTCCTCAGATTCGCAGCTGTGTTTCTCCACTTTTGGGGCAGAAGGACTCCAGAAATCTCCATCAAGCTGAGTCTTACCAATGTGCTTCAAGTGGCTCCTGTGTGCCTGTGAGGGGTTACATCATTCCTCAAGACTTTGCAAAAGGGATTTTTTCAGCATGTGTTCTTAACACCATAGGGCGGTCAATAGGTCAGCAAGGTCTTTAAGCTCCAAAAAGTAATTGCACAGGCCTGCTCTGGTGTTAGGGTGAGAGCTTGTGGAAAAGCAGGCAAACAAGTCTGTATTGTGCACTGAACCCTTTGTGAATGAGCTTAAAAGTCTGGGTTTGAAGGCCCAGACACCAGCAGAAGTGACCTGGGCAGCGGTCAGCTTGAGGCAGATCTGATGGAAAGCTTTTTACCAGCCATGTTTGATTCGGAAAGGGGGAAAGTATGGTAATGTCAAATAATGAGAGAGACAGGAGGCTCTTCTGAGCCAGGGTGAAAAGTGGGGGGGATCATAGGGAACATGGTGTTCAGACCCAAAAGCTGTTACCCTCGCAACAAGGAAGATGCTTTGATGACCTGTGTTCGGCCTGTCAGTCCGAGCCCTTTCTACAGAGGAAGGTGTCAAATGGGGAGAAGGTACCTGGCCCAAAATAAGAAAAAAAAAGGACATCTTCCATGAAGAAATAGTGCGGTGGGGCAGGAAGGGAAGGGTACTGCTGCTGTGCAAATACAGCACCTGTACAGTGAGCAATTACTGGTTCCATGCAGAGATGTGCCCATCAGTAGACATTGTGATGGCCTCAGATCCCTGAATTCTGTAGCAGGTCTGCTTAGAAGGCTGACTTATCCACAAAGCTCTTGTGTCTGCAAATGATTTTTTTTGTTTGTTTGTTTGATTGTTTGTTTTTGTTTTGTTTGGTTTGTTTTTTTGCCAGAATATAATTTGGAGTCAGCGCTTGCAGACCAGTGCACAGCGGTATAGTCTTTTGAGTGGTGTGAAGATCATGGAGCATTACAGGAATTTGGTCTTTTACTCTTCTTAACTCAACTGCTAAATTAGGATGGAGAGGGGGTGAAATGTGTTGAGCCTTTCTCCTACTGAAGGGGAAAAACAAAAAAGGCACCCTCTCCTGCCACACTAAAATAGGAACTTAGAGGGTCTCTGTTTCTGGTCTTGCCTAAGAGGGCAAGGCACATGAGATTACTAATCCCATGTGCCAGCAAAGCAATCGTGACATACAGTTTATCAGTGTTCAGTGCCAGAAAGACTGGACAAGTGTTGGTGCCCTGGTCTAAAGAACAGCTTAATGAAGCCGAACTCATTGCTCTACCCCCTGAGCTTTTCCTTCCGTTCTCATTTTCCTAAAACCTGCTTCATAACATACCCCTGGGCAAATGTTCCTGTTCCGCAAGCCAGTAGCGATAAACTGCAATCTGTTGGGTATTTTCTTGCTATTTTCCATGCTGTTTTTCCAGGGCCTAAATGTGTGAAGTTAGGAGGCAGCGTGGCTGGGTGAGGAAGGGACAGTAAACGAAAGACTTACCCAACCCAGAAAAAATGTGTTTGCCTTTTGCACTGCTTCCAGGGCAGTTATGATGCCAAAAGGGCACTGTGGCTTGACTGCAGGCTTCTTGCTTGATATGAAGACAACCTCAACAGCAGAGGTTCCTGCACATGGTGTTGCTCCTTCCCCGGAGCAACACGGTGTTTGAAAGGTAGTCGCTGACCAAAGGATCTCTTCTTTAAGTTCCAGGGAGGCGTATGGTCTCTCAGCACCGTGCTGTGTGATGCCCTGATGACCATGGACGTGATGCTGTGCACGGCCTCCATCTTCAACCTCTGTGCTATCAGCGTGGACCGGTAAGCACCTTGCTGCTCTTCATGCCTGCCTTCTCATGCTGGAGGAAGTAGAACGTGCAGATAGTTCTGTATCCTGGCATCAGGCTCCTTCCATACTTGCCCCTGCAAGGATCATAGGCAGAGTGAGAACAGAGCCAAGCAAATCCTGTCTGTTCCCTGCTGCTCTGCCCTTTGGCTGCAGAGAACCTGGGTTCTGTTTTCCCCTTATGGAGGGTGTTCTGCACTACCATTTGTCTTCATTGTCAGTTTTGAGTCCTATCAATAGCCTGATGGTAGCCAAGCTGAAAGCAGAGCTGTGTGACTAGGACAGGGCTCTTCCTTAGGATGCTCTTCTAATGAGGAAGACTAGTTGTAGCCTGATTCTGAGGTATGTAAGTAAATTAAAAGCAGGGACTCACTGAGCAGTGAAAGACAGTGAGAAGCAGTTTTGGGAACAGCCCCTTGCATCCCCAGTGGTAACAACATCATCCTATTACTGACTCATTTAGACTCTCTGATGGCAGGTTTATCGCTGTTTCAATCCCATTGAACTACAACCGGCGGCAGATCGACCTGCGGCAGTTGATCCTGATCTCCACCACTTGGATCTTCGCCTTTGCTGTGGCATCCCCAGTCATATTTGGCCTCAACAATGTCCCGAACCGGGACCCCAGCTTGTGTCAGCTGGAGGATGACAACTACATTGTGTACTCCTCCATTTGCTCCTTCTTTATTCCCTGCCCTGTCATGCTGGTGCTCTACTGCGCCATGTTCCAAGGACTCAAGCGCTGGGAAGAAGCTCGGAAGTCCAAGCTGAGAGGCAGCATCTACGGGGGCAACAGGAAGCTCTATCACCCCTCACCCTTCTTTGAGAGAGGGCAGGTTGGACTGGATGAATGCAACTCTTACGCCCACTCTGACCCTCCCCTGCCTGGGGACTATGTGATGAGCAACGGGGTCCAGACAATCTCCTACCCGCATCTCAGATACCCACACCCAGGGCATAAACGGAAACAGGCCAAGATCAACGGCCGGGAGCGGAAGGCCATGAGGGTGCTGCCTGTTGTCGTTGGTGAGTTACAGTCTGCAGAGGTCAGGGAAGGGTAGGGAACATTCCACTGACTTACAGCAAGAGTCAGTCTAACAGGACTTGCTTGAGCCTCATGCAGTGAATACAGGTTTGTCAAGTGAACATCTCAGCATCCCTTTGATCCCGAGGAGTCATGTCAATAAACACTGCAAACACTACTCTTAGGAAAGAACATTTGTACACTATTTATAAATTGACCTTTTCTGCAAAGTGAACTGATTCCTGGCATCTTAAATACAAATCCAAATTTATACACAACTTAGACTTATCATTGTTGGCTACTGAAAGGCCTTCTCTACACCTCAGACAAACCACTGTTTTTTCCCCCAGCACTTTGTATTGTCTGCTTTTTTGTTTAGCCCAGTTTGCATTTCTTGCTAAATTAAACCGTTTCATAATACTCACATAACCTTTTCTCGCTTTAATATCCTTCTGGCAGGTGCTTTCCTCTTCTGCTGGACACCTTTTTTTGTGGTCCACATTACAAGGGCTCTCTGCAAGTCCTGCATCATTCCTACTCAAGTCACCAGCATTGTCACTTGGCTGGGTTATGTCAACAGTGCTGTCAACCCCATCATTTATACAGTTTTCAATGCGGAATTCAGGAACTTCTTCCGCAAAGTCTTGCACCTCTTCTGCTGAGTCTACTGGAACTACCGAGCCTACTGGAGGGGAGAAGGAAAGACCTGGATATTTTTTGTATAGTTCATTAAAGATATATTTCTGCCTAAGGTTTGCTGTTATTGTTGGGGTGGAGGGAAGGAGGAGAGAAGGCAGCTAAAGGATAGTGGTTCCCCACTCTGTCTCCACTACAAAGAGTTATGGGTAAGTAGCAAAAGATAGAGCTCAGAACTCTACCCCTGGATACCGCTCACGTAGTCAAGTTTGTAAACACTTGGGTGCTTGACTTAAGTAGCAGGAGATGCCACAAGAAAGCATGGTGGGTTCTCAGAAGAGCTCTTGCTTTGGATTCCTCCATTTCTTCTGGTTTGGGCTCCTCCCATCAGGTTACTCAGCAGCATACGCACCACCCCACGAGCCACCACGGCAGAAGAGTTTTGAAACACGCACCTGCCCTGAGCCTGAGACTCACAGACCCGTTCAGTGCTCTCAGCTCCTGCAGGGGGCAGATCCAAGCAGCTGATGCCTGAGAATGGGTGACTGAGGTAGACTGAACGTACAACCCTCATATACTGCAGCCCACTCTGACAAGGCCTCTCTCCCTGCACTCCAGAGGATTTTAACTGTGAGGAAAATCCAAGTTTATGGCCTCAAGGCAATTTCAAGCCCTTCTGGAAGTGTGCTAGGAGATATTCAGTGTCTCCAGGAACTGCCTCTTTCTCCCTGATACAGAAGAGCCAGAGGGAGTCTGAAAAGGTAGTGGATTTTCCCTCTCTGTAAGTCCATTTTTGGTCAAAACTGGCTTTGGTCAGAGTTTCAGTAACTTGTATCCCAACACAGGTGTTTGAGGAGGGCTAACAGGCTGTTTCCCTCAGTTACTCACAAGCTCTGGCAACTCTGGAGTGCTGCCTTGAGCTGCTGCTGAGCTTGCCGTGGCCTGGGGTGCTGTGGAAGCCCTTAACAGGGGTTGTGAGGTGACTGCTCAAGCACACTCCATGGACAGGGCACTAGGGAGAAAACAAAACAAACAAACAAAAAAACCCACAAAAATTAAACTGTTTTTCCATATCATCTCATTCTGAGTGAGGGTGTATCTGCCTACACGTCCTTCCCCCCTGAACCTTTATTTTTCTAAATCCAAGTGCCAATTTCACTTGTGTTTGACAAAGGCATTTAAAAAATCAAGATAAGCAATGACCAGATAAAAATCAGAGAACCCTCTCCCCTCCATGCTGGTGCCCCCTGTGAAGAAAGGACAGCAGAGGAACTCAGCCATGGGCAGTACCACCCTCTTAGGGACAGAAGAACTCTTTCCAAGCACGTTAGTGATATTACCAGAACTAGAAAGGTTCCAGAAAGACCACCTCAAGACTGGGAGCATTTGTGCCTCTCAGCACACTGCAAAATGTGTCTAATTAAGACGCCCAGACCTTCTAAACACTCTCATTTCAAGCTCGGAGCTCTTGCCTTGTTATTGTCACCGTTTCCCTGCCTGGGAATGGTGATAGCAGTCAAGGCTGCGGTACTTGCAGTTCTAACAGGGATAAGATTTCAGAACACATACAGCTGCCTAGTAATAGTTTTGGATACATCCTCTCTCTCCCTAGAATGCACAATTGTGTTCTTGCTAGGCCTCCCAAGCTACCTATAAAGCTGAACGATACATGCCAGAAACCAGTCCTAGCTTGTTGAAAATCCTTTCTCCTTTTGGGTAAACCTGAGTGCATTGATGCTAAGGGCAGCCCCAGGGAGAGTTTAATGATTTCCTCCGAAGGCTGAGGAGGGAAGAGGATCATTACTGCGCAAAATAACCATTTTCAACTGTGGATTTTTGGATCCGGTTGTTATCCTTCCACTAGGCCACTTGTTTTTTTTTTTTGGAAACAAGAAAATTCTGCAGGGAGCTCATTTCTCTGACTGAGGATAGCAGTTGCTCAATGAATTTCTTATCTAAAAATGAACATGGTCAATTCCTACAGTGATTATATAGGAAGTCTTCAAGTTCTATGTTTTCACTCCTTTTGCTGGGAACAGCTGCCAGGACATCAGGGCTCCCTGATGGTCAATAAAGTTTCAAAACCAGCAATAAAGTTTCTTTCCAACCCATTGTCAAACACAAACCATTCCCATTATACAAACACGAGATTTGGTAAGTTTGGATTCAGCGTCATATCCTAGCTCACTTGTTTATGTAGTTATAATTGTCCTTGAATCAACACAAAGTCCTGCTTCCCAAACCAGCAGGACTGTATAAGGGCATTTCTTTCTGGAGAACGTAGACCAAAGGGCTGCACTAATAAAAGTCACTATTTTCCAACTGAAAGCAGAGTTTGGCATGAAAAGTAAAGCTTTAACACTCCAGAGGTGCTACTTTTGAAGCAGTTTTCCCTGTATTCTAGTGCGAGATGCTGCTATCTTGCCTTGATTTATCTTGGGACTACATCAATCCACAGACTCACTAGCTTGCAACTTCACAGCATTCCCTGAGAAAAGCACCTCTACTCAAGGTGAGCAGAAAGGTGCTTTGTGGGTACAAAGAAACTCGCAGAATTTGGGCTGAATTTAAGAAGGAAAAGACAAACCCAAAGGACATGACTTGTTACCCTTCCTGTTTAATATGAGCTGGGCCAACGACAGCCCAATTGAATGACCAGCTTGCTAACCTTGGGCTTAAAGGTGGATACATTGGGCTCCACTGTAGTGCACCTCTGCAAAGCGTTGTTCACTTACCCAAAAGTGCTGTTGCAGCAGGTTGCTGTGACAAACTTGGCTTTTTATCCAAATAGCAACACGAGGCATTTGACATTGCAGGATTTCATTTAATCAGAAGCAAAACCTTAATGGGCATGAGATGGAGGCAAGGCAACCTGTATGCTGCAGTTGTGTCACTAGGGGTTCGACTGAAATCATCTTTTCAAATATAATAATATTTTTCTTTAAGATTTAGGGGACAGGCAATCATAATGTAACAATGTAAGAAGAAACAAGTAGTAATACTGAAGTAATGCTTTTGGGAAGCCAGAGTTTTTCCAGGAGTTTTTACACATGTATTTTTTTGTATATTCTGCCTTAGTTTTTGCCTGTCTTTTCATAAAGGAAGGATTCAAAACCATTAATCAACTGCCACCAACCTGTGCTCGGTATCAGTAGTCATCTCTCCGTGAAAAGGTCCCATCTGGTGCTTCTGGAGCAGCAGGCAAAGAAAAACCCCTACTGAGTGGTCCGTCTGAAGAGACATCTCAATGGTACAGGAGACTGGCAGAAGAAATAATAAACCAGTTTCCACCTCCTTGTAACAACCAAAAATATGAGTTTCACAGAAGAGGAAATGGATTTATTAGAAACCTCTAGTTTAAGATTAAAGATCCTCCTTCACTTTTTTTTCCGCTCTCCATTATTACTTTCCTGTAACTCTGGATGAAAATTTCCCCCTTTTCATAACATTCATGATTCTGGATTGGGTCACTCTGCGATTCAAACGTGGCACCTCTTATAGTGTAAGAGAAATAACAATCCTTCCTCAACAATACTAAATTAGAATGAATAATCAGACATGATACGTACACCATACTCAGTTGTTATGGCTGAGACTGAAAAAAAGAACCAAGGAAGAGATGTGTTTACAAGAATCCTCAACTTTGATGCATTCATCTTAAAAAAAGAAATAAAAGAGCTTGATTAGTCTAAATTATTAAGGGAATACTTTAAAGGACTTTGTTCCCTGAACTACTGTAATGAGTGAAGCACGTAACTTCCCAGTGCTCATCACTTCTCTAATTAGCAGCTACTAAATAGCGGTGATATGATAACATCTGTATATTCTGACTTTGGGTTTGATCAGATCTAATTTTGGCTAGATGGCTGCTACAAGGTGGCAGCTATGACCAGCCAAGATCATAAAATGCCACTTCTCCTGCTGAAAAATCTACGTGCAAGTCATCTTTCTATATGAAGACAAACATATAGGTGTAGGTACCATCCTCTAACCAAAGCTGCATTCTAGTCATACCAGCTCCTAACCAGCTCAGGCTTTATCATTTATTAATAAAGTAGAGCGCTGCAGTGGGAATTAAATAGCACAGTAGGGCACTCTCAAATCTTCACTGCATTTTATTTAACAAACTTTATTTTTCACTTCTATTCAAGTGCAGAAGCTCCGATGTGTTCCAAATTTGCCCAGCACAGAGGGAACACAGGGAAAAAAAAAACCCTTCCATTGGCGAATTAGAGTTTATACTGTCTTTTTCAAGACAATTAAATAAACCAAATGAAAGATTATTCTTTTTTTTTCATGAGAGGTAGGGAGGCACAGGGAGAAGGAAACACTGACAAATCGCACTGCAGCAATGGCTTTGGATCCATATCAAGTGACATGGTATCACTGTAATCCACACAGTGGAAATTTCAGTCTGGCAAGGTCAAAGTTTCCTTAAACTTAGGGTGTCTCCCAGCTGGCACATTGCAGATAGTTGGGTTTTTTTTGTTCATTTTGAGTTTTTTCCACCCCTGCCCCAGATCAGGTTTTCTCAGTCTTTGCATTATTCAAACTTTTGGAATAGGCAAATGCTGTCGAAGTATTAAAAAGCCTTTCAAAAAACAAGCTTGCTAGTGAGAAGAGTCTGGTTCCTGAATGACAGACTGTTCACATTTGGCTGGCCGATCCAGCCGGCCACGCTGGATTGTTCCTGGAAAACATAGGGAGGAAAGTTTGTTCAGACGGCAACTTTCTCCATCACGCTGTCCGCGACGTGCACCTCGTCCGCTTGCACCGTCATCGTGGCTGACTGGCCACACATGTGCTGGTGATCCTTCCAGTCCTGCAAAAGGGAAGTGGGAACGAAAATGTCAGGGAGAAAAACTGGCCCAAGGGACCTGCACAGCCTGCAAAAGCAGACTCGGCCCCAGCAGAAGCTGGTTTTGAGGGCTGAGTCAATGCTAGAGGGGGAAAGGAGATGGAGCTGAATGCTGGTGCCTAGTCCAGCACTGGTTAGTGTCAGTTAGGACTTGAAAATTTAAATAAGGAAGTGTCAGAATGTAACCAAACCCACTCCTGAAAGATACCTCAACATATCTCTAGCATCATACGAGGCATTCTACTTGAGTAATGGTAAAGAAGAATACAATTCCCAGTATTACCTCCCAATAGACTTTCTTTACACCCCAGTGCAAGCTAACTGAATACTGAGGTAACCAACTTGCTCAAATCAGGTGTCCTGCTGTTCTTCCTCACATTAGCTGGCAAGCTATAGGTCTGCCTTCCTCCACATTCACAAAACATTCTTTGGACAACTCAATCAGCAATTCATGAATAGTCTTTTACCTTTCGCTGACAGAAAGTGGAGCAATAGTTGACTTTATGACATCCCGTGCACTCATTCGTTGCCTCACGCCCGCAGTTCACACAGGACTGCTGTGAAAATGAAAGGCAAAGTGACGCTGGCAGAGGTGACAGCAATGGGAAGATCGTTATAGAGGAATATGAGTCCTCTAAGGTGATGTAGTGCATGGCTGGTGGCAAGGGCAGGCAGGCTGACCAGAGGGGCAGAACTGCTCTGAGGTTTTCTTCAGCGTGTGCCTGGAAATGTACTCCACAGTGGTGTGAAGAAGAAAGCTCAGGAGATTACAGCACCCCCTAGTACCTGTTGGCCAATAAATCCTCAACACATAAAGGAAATAGGCATGGTGGCTTCTTGGTACATTTTCCCATCTCTACTCTTCTTGACATATCCTCTGGGATTGCTTCGGAAAGAGGAATGTATCTTTGTATTCCTCTCTGGAGGGCAAAAAGCCCTTCAAAACTATGGGTGGCACATGGTTTTGTCATGGAAATCTGTCCACAGTGAAATACAGATGTCTCCCTCTGTGCAGGGAACTTATGTGAGCTCCTCTCAACTTGATATAGACTTTTGCAGGAGTCTGTCTTAACCAACAGCGGGTGTATTCCAGATAGACAGCAATGCATAGGCCACATGCAGGCAATCCATACCTGAACTCTCCATTTAACTCCAAAATCTAAAAGGCAGGTTGGTTTGGCAGATTTTCAGGTCTACAATCCTAAATGTGCCCAAGAACGGGGTCTGGGGAAGGACAAGAATGGTCACGAGGATGGCACCTTTCAATTTCATCTCTCCCTGTTTTTAAGGAGGGAGAAGGGGTCTGACCCTTAAAAAACCATGGGCTTCCTTTGCTTGTAAACTGTATGATTATATAAGCAATATGATAAAATAGAAAACAGGTAAAATTAAAAAACTATAGCAGAAGCCCGGGGCTTAGATCTCGAAGTAAGACAAGATGGGACAGATGGATTACGGGCTAACAAATCACACTTGGTTTTTAAAGGATGTTTTTATGTCTAGCACTTTAATCTGGTATCAGTGACATCAGTTAGCATAACCTGTATGTTTAGGTGGAAACATCATTGAACTATTACAGGAATAAACACTTCACAGAGCAGCTTTGCAGCTCATTAAATTAGTGACAAATCATTAGCAAGTCAGAGCAGTGTGAGGCCATGACAGGAAGCATTTGTTGGCTGTGAAGGCACTGTTAGCGTGGCACATAACACAGGCAATATCTAAATTCCAAGAACTTCCTTCTTCTTTCAAGCGCAAGAAGCCTAACAGCAATGCCCTGATTAACATGGAGTTCGTCACACCAATTAACAGTCAGTGTGACTGAACTCTACTCCTAATGGACAGGCATAAACTGAAGCTACCTAAAGGGGACTTAGAGCTGCTCCAAATTGCAAAGTCTCTCTGTAAGGACACTAATCTGCCCCTGACTTGCACAGTATTGCGAAATGTTGAAAATATGCACTATGAACACTCGTACACAGAGATCTTGGAAAGGTCTGTTGAATAAGATATAAAGATATGAGGTCTTAAATCATGTGTCTGGACTGAAGTTTAACTTATATTCCCATTCTGAAAGCCTAAGGGAACTGTGTGTCTTTGATAACCGGCTTGCAAGACAAAAAACAGAATTTCCAGTCATACCTCAGTGATACTAATCAGATAAAGCTGCAATTTCACTCAGAAGGGACTCAGATTGATCGATCTGGCCAGATGATGATAAAATATTGTGAAAACATAGAAGGATTGTGAAACCTCGAACCCAGTGTGAACTGGATGCACTTGACTAGAACAGAGTGTTAGTTCAGCTAGGGAGAGCTCGGGTTAGAAGACTATGCCCGAGATAAAATATATGATTTCCATAATAATAACAGAAAACTCTGTATCTTTAATTGAAACAAGACAGAGAACAAGATATCCCAAAGGATTCTTCACAGAACATGAGACATGCTCAGCTTACCTTGATGATGATTTCTGTTTTCCCATCTACATCTTCTGTTTGTTGAAATAACTGGTTCTGATACTGCTGCAATGAATAATACACCAGAATGGTTACTTCATAGTCAATATATGACACACAGAGTTGAAAGGATCCTGCCATGAAGCTTTCTTGAGGATCCTGCCACAAAGCTCTCTTCTGTCAGACCCCAAACTCCATATGGAAGAGCACTTGAAACAAGTTCACAAGTCCAATCGAGTGCTCCAAGGAGTTCAAAACTGGGCCTAACTCGATTACATATTAACTCTGCTTTAAATACCACTGGGAACAGTTAAAAAGGAACAAACAAACAAACAAACAGCAACCTGCATCTTCAGGCAAAGTAGGTTTACTCAGGGGTATAACCCAACAAATAGGGAGATTAAAGGCTTAATATCAAGAGTGTCTCTCTGACCTGATATCACAGTATTTATTCTCCTGTGAAACAACAACCTTCAAAACCTTCATGTTACCATGACAAAGTCAAATTAAAAGACTTCCTAGGGAGATGAAGGACAGACTAATTAGCTATACTAAACACACACAGAGCATCCCCAGTTCCTCAGGTATTCTGGAGGTGAAAGTTGTGTATATCATACGTAATGAAATTTCAAAATCAGTATTTTGAGGCTTCTCTTTGAATACTGTAATTTTGTCCAAGTGAAAAGCCTTCTCCTTTAGACGGGAAATATATCTGTGAGCTTGAGATGGGGCTTCTGGCAGGAGAATCAATCTTCTTATGCCTTAGGGAGAAAATAACTATGATTCTTGGGAGAATAATACTGCTAGTAATATCTGGAGTGAAGAAGCTGGGACACAGTGCTTGGCACTGGACTCTACCAGTCACTTCTCTGTGCCTAGGCAGAGAATTGGGCTGGAAAAAACTGCAAATGACCCTCCCTTCAGAGCCCTGGGTAGAAATAGTCTAGAACAACATAAAGCTTCTAAACGTCTTCTTGGGGAGGTAGGTAGAAATACAGATGCCAAAGCCTGAGGCTAGATGGCATTTAAGTACAACCAGCACATCACTGCATACCCAGACCCTGCCAGTACCATCCCCCTGCAATAGCCTGCACTAAGCCATGTGCGTGCCAGTGAACACAGCGAATTTCAGTTCCGAGAAAGTGCCTCAGCTCCACAATTAAAACACTTTCTATCACCAGAATCCACTTAAGCCTCTATAAATGTGGCTAATCCCACGTTCTTGGGAGATTTCCAGCAAGAAAGAGATCAAGAAGTTTAGCCGTCCACTATCTGCGTCTGAGTGATGAGAGCTCCTTCATCTCTTCTCTCAGTCACTGAAATGTAGTGGGGGAAACATCTGCGTAACCTTCTTCTATCTTCTTTTTACCCACCTAAGCAGCGTGTCCTCTAGTTATGCCAGACCCACTTTGTTTACAGCCCAGGACGTTTAGAAAGTAAGAAGGAAACGCTTCGATGAGAGGAAGGATCAAGCCAGATGCGTCCAGCTCTCTCACGAACTCTCTCACTCTTGCCAACATCCAATTCTCAGCCGGTTTCATTGGTGCCTTTGAGAGTATAATCTGGTTTTTGCCTGCCAGAGCGACATTTCTTAAATGCCCAACGCTTTTTAGGTTAATTTCCTACTCTCTAGCCCTGAATTGTTTTAATCTTTCTAAAAAAGAATTCAGATGCTCCAGCTGTTAACCGATTTAATCTTCCACCTTGTTTTCAAATGGACAGGGCTCTATAGATACCACTGCATTAAGAAAAGGGGACTATGTTGGTTTAAAAGAGATTTCGGAATTCAACCCCAATTATTTTTAATTTACGCAGGACTACTGTTTAACACATTTCCTGCCTATCTTTATTATTTTCCAGCAATGTCTTCTGGCATAGGGTTTGGTGAGTCTTCATGTTTTCCCCTTCTTAAAGTTTATCTGATATAAACGATGATTTAATGCACTCTCAAAAAAATTACATTTTCAAAGCACATAAACCTTTGGGTAAAGTACTGCCTTTAATCCACTACTTTTGGGCCAATCCTCCAAGTGGTCAAATATCTCTTGCGGGAGACACGGAGCCTTTGTCGATTCGCTCACCCTCTCCATTATTTTTTTTTTCCTTTACACAGTGAAACAAAAATTGAGACGATACCCACAGGATCAGATACACTCACTCACAAGTTATTTAATGAGGCTAAAATGAGGCCAGATATGGGAAAGCTTAAAAATATTTTGATATTGTCTGTAACAAGCATGATTCATTTTAAAGTTAGCATAAACACTGAATTGCATTGTTTATGGTTCAGTCTCCTTTCTGCCTATCACTTCCCTGAGACTATTACACAAATATAACTTATACTTGGTGTCTCTGAAGCAGAAAGCCATACATGGGCTGAGCACCAGCTGCACGTGGGCCTATTGCTTACATAGGAAAGCGCATGGCTGAAGGGCACTTGGTTTTCTAAACAGCGTTCGTCTTCATATCCGGAAATATAAGGGTAGTCCCTATGTCACTGAAGCCTTCGGGTCCAGGGCCTGGAATCTGTGACCTATGGTTTCTTCAGTGCAGCTAAGGATCTCCCAAAACCCTCACGCAGAGCATTATGTGCTGCTAACCTTCAGCATATAGGAGCAAGGCAGAGTGAACAAAAAACTTCACGCCAGACATAGAAGAATGAAGGACAAATGTATTTTCCAACATTTTCTCTAGCTACACATGAAGACATACATTTATATTCCAGTACTGTACAGCTCAATATTTATTTTTTCCTGCTAAAATCTGAGTGTCTTCCAATTCAGTCATCCTGTCCATTCTGACTTATCCAGGTATTGCCATGTATTTGGGATGGCAGTAAGGGATCCAATCTTCCCACAAAATTCCTATTAGATTTGCCACCCTAAGAAAGAAACTGGAGTTCAAGAGCCAAGGTGCTGAACTGGGGAAATAGTTCTGCACCACTGGAGCAAGCTAAGATACCTGTTATTTCCAGGCAGGGCAATGAAGTTAGCGTATACGGTTGGGAACTAGCCTGCTCCTGCTAACGGATTTCTTTAATCCTGATATGCATTAAGTCATTCTTCCAGGAAGAGCTGGATCTGCAGCTCTATTATAATTTAATCTGGTGTATGGTCTTTGCTCTGCAGCAGCTCTGACATAATGAAGCAATCTTTCATTTCTAAGCACGTAGGAACATAGAGCCACATAGAAATTCTGCAAAATGGGAGCACTTCCACATGGAAGAGTCCACTCTGCTGCATCCATTGCCCCTGTTAATGCAAAGGACAAGGTTGGCAGCGGGGGCCCATCTGTTCTCTGGCCTTTAGAAGCTCTATGGGCACAACAAATACAAGATACTGGTGAAGGATCTTGTAGTTTTACTCCTATTTCTCCTTCTTATATACCTTAAGTGTCAAAAAGCCAGTTATGCCCAGAGACAAACTTATGGTGGGAAAGCGGCTTGTATCACAAATCAGGGAAATGCTCATGAAATCAGAAAAGCACAAACATAGGGAAGTGAGTGGCTCTGCCTCAGCGGGAATGGACACTGAACTGCTGTTCCAGAAACCAGTTAGGATAAGCAGAAGGGAAGAGGGCACAAACTGGAAGAGAAAGCAGAGAGCAAAGTTAAAGCCAGATTTCCAGTTACAGACTGTGTCAAAGCTTCCAAGTTTTCCGCATCCCACACACTGCCCAGCTTTTTGGCAGACAACAGTCCCAAACTGAACAGCAACACAAATACTCCTTCTGCCCGGCTGGAAGGCAGGGAAAGAATTAAGATTCGCGATTTACCACACACCTGCACATCAAGGATGCAGCGTACATAAGAGTTTAGCAGAGACAACGTGGCAGAGAATACCAAAGAGGCTGCAAGGACTGTCATAAGGGTTCTCAACTCCCAGCAAAGTCTTCCCACACACAATTCTTCAAGACCTCTTGCTGCACGCTCGCGCCTACGGATCTATGGAAAGCTGATCTTAGTAATAACACCAATGGCAACAGCAGGCAGCGGGGTACAACGGAAGGGAGTTTGGCAGCTACTGACAGTGAAACAAAGTCTCAGTAAAACTGTCCTCTCGTTCTCCCTCAAGTCCACATCAGCAGCTGTGGACCTGCAGGAGAAGGGGGAACATGTTCAGCAGGGCGTGGAGCTGGGTTCAGCCATGAAGAAGAATTCAGGGCTCCTAATGTGCATCAATTTTAAAGAAGAAAACCATGGAGAATGGGACAAGCTTTGCACATGATCTCTTACAGGAAAGAGAAGGGCTCCTGGGTGCCAGCCTGCAGGGAAGACTCTTGTAGCCCTTGCCATTGCAGCCTGTTTTGGGGTCCTACCACAGGCCTCAAATGAGATCAGCTTGTGCAATGCCCGGTAAAACAGCTCAGCATTTCATGCTTATTCTCCTCACAGACTCCCCAATTTGTTCTTCTTTTCATGCCTGCACCTCTTAGGCAGTGAGAAGCCTCTGGCAGCCTTGCTCCCTTGCCATGAAAACCACACTTCCCCATAGCTGAATGCTCAGGGCTTTCCTTGAATTGGAGTTCACAGAAATGCAGTGCCCATGTCTGAGAAATTTATAGAAGCTGGTGCAAGAGCTCAGGACTTGCAACACGAAGCTATTTATATGACTAGCCTGCTACCCTCAGCTCTTGAAAACGCAGAGCTCACTCCTTTCTTCATGACACGAATAACTTGTTTCTCTAGTAGTACTGCTATTGAGGACTCAAAACACAACTTCAGATGGTTGTAGCCACAGTTTCAGCCACTGAAAACCAGCAAGGTATTGCTCTGGTCATCATTCAGCCAAAAGGTGACCTTGGCTGAGCCATCTCCCCTTCTCTGCAATCATTACCTCTTTCCTCTCCACGTCAGCTTGAATTTTCGCCTGCGTGACGGCGGCCTCGCGGAAGGAGGAGCTGGCCTGTTTAGCCTGTTCAATGAGAGTCTTCAGCTGCTGGGCCGTGTTGAGCAAGGAATTAACCATCTCTTCCAAGTAGAGCCAGCTCCGCTGCTCCGTCACCTCCAGTCCGTTCACCACCGAAGGGGATATGGCTTTGGCAGGGGTGGTGGGGGGCACCGCCAGGGCAGGGAGTGAGGTCAGCACTGAATATGAAGAAAGCAAAATCAAATATATAGAATTAGAGCATTCCATTTCCGTGAGGTGCTTCTGGTTACAATCTCCACCAAAACCTTCAGACCAACTAGGCTTCCAGCTACCTCCCATGAACGGGAGCTGTGCAGAGCAAGTCCAGGGTTAACACCAAGTCCAAGGAACTGTAGAACGTGTCCCCTAACTCCACTGTTCTCTCTAGGAAGGAGTTAACACCATCTAGCACTGCTGAGGAGAGGCACAAATAAGCAGTGAAAATAAGACCCCCAACAAATTGTCTGCCACTCTCATCAGGATGTTCCACCTATGTTTCCCTTAACTATTGCTAAAATGAGATTATAAAAATTCTTTAGTGACTTAAAATACCAAGTGTGTCAACGCTACACAGATTTAAACTCTTGGGTTGCAAAACTACAAAAAATAGGCACGAATCCATGCTATGCTCCCCTCTGTTTCCCTATTGGATTTTGATCTTAACAGTAGCCCTGAAACAAGATTGGAATATAAATAGGGCAGGGCTCCTCACCTCAAAAATACACATATGACATAAGCACACTTTCCAGAAACATTCCTTGGAAAATTCATTATAGAAACCCCAACAAGTGGTATTTTCTTTGGACCCCATCATCTTAGATTCCAACCATAAAACAATCTGTAAGTGTACAAATACACACATAAAAATTGAAACACCAGAAGGTTTTTAAAAAGACTTTCACAATTGCCTGTATCTATTCAAATGTGCCAGTCTGGATTTTCCAAGCAGCAATGTTCACTGCATCTCTGAAATCTCTGCTTTCCAAAGCCCAAAAATGGGAGCGAATATACACAGTTTAGTTGCAAAGTTTAACATAAGACATTCACATCCACTGATATTTGCTTAACATTTACCAAGTTGGACAGTCTCAAAAAAATAAAATAATAAAAGGAGTCATTTCTTGTCTGCAGCCCTTTCCTCCAGAACCCACCTGTAGCACTTAACTTTTGTATAAACCAGAAGGCCACAGCTATAAAACTAAATAGGAAAGCACAGAAACCCAGCAAAACGGCTCCCAAGGCATATTAAAAGAACAAAACCAAATTGATGGAGATGTTGCAGCTTTTGCTTTCTCAAATACCATCCATAACCCTAATAACAACTGCAGGTTTGAATATATTAACTAGGAAGTCACCAGCCTAAAAAAGTGAAAAGTCCTATCCTAGTAACCCCAAAATGCTTTCCCTGAATCTTTACCCCCAAATCTCCCAATTACTGAGTCTCTGTAGTCTTTCCTTTTCCAAAACATACCCTAGAAAAATAAGCACAAGTTCCAGAAATCCAACAATGCCTTTCTTAGACTTACCTTTGCAAATGTTTCAGAAAACCTATCAGTTACTGTGTCTCTAAAACATTTACTTTTCGGAATGCTGGCTGTGACTCTATGTTTGCATATACCTGGGAGGCTTTAGTGTGAGGAAATTAAACCCAGGTTGAGGAGCCCAACAACACACTGTGTACACTCATCTCAGGCAGCATTCCCAGGAACAAACCTTACCTGGCTTTGCTGGCTTTGTTTTTCCAAGATTTAGCCCTACCTCTAGCTATAGATACATACTACCTGCCAAAAAATTAAGCTCAAGACATTCATATCTACCAGCTGCTGACCTCAAAACTCCCCACTATACTGCTTACCAAGCCAAAACAACAGCATAAAAAGGCAGGACTATTTTCCTGTCTGTGTAGTCCTGCTGACTGAAAAATCTACCAACAGTCTATTTTAGGAATTTTCTATACACATTTATGTAGGAGTTTCAAAATGATTCAGCACACAGGAAAATGAGTGGGTAGTGCAGGCTGAGGAAACACACACTGTCCTGCCTGGCTTGGCATTGTCAAGGGATCAGCTTTTCAAGGCCCCAAAATACAACTAGCATTCCTCGTGTTTTTTAATAGAGGGTGACATGTTCCTCTGCTAAATGCAAAACCATTCAAATTGATTTGATGCAGCTAGATTTTCTTGCTGGAAACCGGATGCAAGAAAATAAATTTTCTAAGCAGGAACTTCTCAAACAACATGTAGAAGGTGGACTGCCTAAAGGTACTTAATGCTCCCTCACCTTGTTAACAACCTCTCCTCACAATCTCTTTTGGATATCTTTACATATATTCATAAAAATGCCTCTAGTCAGGTTAGTCTTTCTAAGGTGGCTCCAGAAAGAAACAATTTAGTTTCTCAAAGATCTTTCACTACTGTAAAACTACTCAAAAGAAATTCTGAATAACAGATGTCTCATTCTGGAAAACATCTCCAGGGCTGTGCTCGAAATGATATTTAAAATTCAAATGCAAATACTGTCCTGAGCAGGAACTGGCCAACACGGTTTCCTGAGGCAGGCTGCAATTCCAGCACTTCCACTCTCAGAGATAAAGGGAACAGGTATCAAAAAAATCAGAAATTCTCAGAAAAAAAATGTTTGACCTGTTTGGATAGACAGCCTTGCAAGTTTATCATCCAGATAGACTGACATTTTTACAAATAAACCACCTTAATGGAAATAATAATTTCAATCCATTTGCACATGACTGGCATGGATGTATCTGTACTTATGTATGAGCAAGAGAAAAACCTGTCTTTTATCAAGAACTGTTTGCAGAAGAACTTTTTTCACTGTCACCTTTTCCCTCCCACCTGACATTTGACAACATTATCTAATGGGAATTACTCCTGATCCCTCTGTTTAGCACAGGTCTATCAGTCAAGATAAAAAATGACCTTTGCTTCAGTGGTAAAGAATGAAACAAAGCAAAACATAATATTTAATTAATAGCATCACGATCTGGCTAAGGAAAACAGACAAAGGAAAAGCAAATAAAAGGTCTGAATGGAAGAGGAGAGAAAATTGAAAGCCTTCTGAACTGACCAAGTGGATACTGTATTTGCATGACCTCTTCTTGATGGCTGAGAAAATAGTAATAGAGATCAAAACCTGCCTGTCTTACAGCTCTTCAGTGTCAGTGACTCCAGGAACTTTATAGAACCATAGAAATAAGAGAAGGAGAAGGCCTATAAATTACTTAAAGCATCAACCAGAAAGCATCAGACTATCCTCTACGGTATCAGAAAGCAAGAACACTCCTATGTTTGTAACACCAGTTTCTTCAACACTCTCAATTTTTAGCAGCACACAACAAATTGCTGTTGTAGTTCACTTAATTTATAAGTCAACTCTACAAATGAAAGAGCCTTAAGTTCATGTCACGCAATTTCATTTCTCAATATATTTGATAATCAATTTAACCTGCTCTATTGAACACTGACTGATTTATATTTGTCACTTTAGACTCCTTTTTTTTTTTTTTTCACTCCAGAATGTGTTTGACCAAGCAGGATAGGCTCCCATTTCACTTGTTAAAAACAACTAACATTCTAGCACCAGGGTTAGTCCTAAGGGAATTAAAACTGACTTTGGGCATTAAAGCAGCGCATCACACCTGCCTGAAACTGCCTCTATCATGAGAGTATGGATCCAGCACAGGATCCATAGAGTAGGAATGCAGCATACATTCCTAAAGAGATGTGGGAGATTTTAGGAAAGCTTCTGTGATCTAATTGTATCTCTGAGCAAGGGGATCCTCAGATCAAATACCAAATATTGCCCAAGCAGCAACAAAAACCTTGAAGCCTTATGAAAGGCAGGGGGTATTAAGCAAAACAAAACTATTTTCCCATCTGTTCCGAAAGAAGAAAAGCATACAAGGTAAACTCAAGCACTGCTAACTGGATCTTAAAGGTGCTACGGATATAAAACATACCAATTTTTGGATGAGATGTTGGCAGGGCAGCTTCAGGAAAAGGTGAAATCTGACAGTTGTCCTGGTAACTTGGATAGTGAGGTTCTGGGTGACTGACCCGGCAGGGCTGCTGCACATTGGTGTCCTGGACTGCAAAGGAACAACAGCACCGTAAACCACAGCGTTCACATATATATTGGGCTTCTCTCATCCAGGTTTTTAATATTTAAATGAGTTCTTAAAGTCTGTGAGAACTCCAATTGCACCACAAGCAAGCAAGGTAACTTTGCACGGTCATTTCATCTATCTCTGTTCCCATTTTTAAGGGCTTTGGCAAAGATTACTGCCTGCTTTCCCCTCTCAAGCCTGTATATTTACACTGATGGGGTAATTCCTTCAGCTGCTGATGAGCCTTTCCAGCAGAACCCATAATGCTGCATCACCTGCCAGACAGAAGTCTGGTGTGATCTTCAGGGGGCTGAAGTCAAAATAAGCTGGATGAACCACAACCTGCAGAGCAGTGATCTCAGCTCGTGCTCATGAGCAACTGTGGGAAGGTGCGGAACTGCTGTATTAAGTATCACTAAAAGTAATATCCAAATTAAGCTGGAAGAACAGAAAATGAGCACTTTGATTTACTTGTTCAATTCACTTTAGGCATCAGCATCTGGAGAAACTTCTAACTTCTTTTGTGCAGCTGTAAGATTTCAAGCTGCTGAAATCATTTCAAAGCAACAGTTTGCAGAGCCTCCGCCTAAGCTCTTGAGAACCAAATCCTTCCTGCAGCATTCCAAACGTTTCTTCCTTTTGCAATGGGGATCAAAACCCCTCCTTTTTAAATTTTTTTTTACATTTTTTTCCACAAGTGTGAAGCAAACACATGCCCAAAAACTTACCTGCAGCGCCAGTGAAAACATCACCCTGGGACGGACTTTCCGAAATGATAGCTGTGGCTTCCACTGTCGACGCACGGTCGAAAGTCAGAGCACCAGAGGTAGTGATCTGTCCAGAAGGAGTCACGGTGACTGGAAACAGTAGAAGCACTTTCATAATTAACACTCGGCTCTGAGGCCTTGGTTATTTAGCTACTGATATCCCTGTTCTGAATCGTCCTATGTCTCAGAATTCACAGGTCAGGAAAAGACCTGTGCTATCCAAGTTTGGATATCCATAATATTGAAAATAGGAAGGAAAAGCTTTGCATTTTGGGGGGGATTTTTGCAGCTTCCTCCTCAATTCATTTTACAATGTTACTGCCCAGCTGATGCTAGTTCATAACACTAAAAGGGACCCATGAATGCGACTGGGAACATGTGAGATGGACTGGCTTGCAAATTAATTCCTGTTCTCACACAGATGGTGGTTAGACAATCAAAAACACTAAGAGACAGCACGTGTGCTGAATGTTAGAGAGGAATCTGCAGATGAAAGTGTCACGTTCTGCCTCTTTCAGTTACGAATTTGAGGCTGTGGATAGGATTTCAGCAGCTCAGAGTCTGCTTTCCAGCATGTTTAAAGCAGTAGCACACATTTTACTACATGGTGGGGAAAGATCTTTTGTGAAAAAAAAAACCTGCCGAAAAATACTACAGATAAAAGTCAGAACTCCTAACCTTCCCCTGCACTGTCAGACCAAGAGATAAACTAGAAGGGAGAAAGTTAATCCAGACCTCTCTCATGAAACCTTACATTCCCTGGAAAAGTGCACAAAGAGGCTTAAAAATTAGTTTCCTGAAGCCAGGTCAGTAAACCTGCCTATTTGTAATCCAGATGGTGGCAACACTCTGCTAGTTTCTAAAAATGGGAAGTGAAACTGGATAAAGAGACTGAACCAACAAACCTAGTCAATGAAAGCAAGCAGATTGTTTCAGCTGGCTGATTGCACAGAGCTGCTGATACACATCAAATATCTAGTTTGACAATTCCTCAAAACAGGGAAGCAGGTTTTACCAGGAGAAAAGAACCTACATGTGGTAGCAGCTGTAGCAGGGAGTAAGGTTATATTTTTGGAGCAATCCTTTTTCACTGGAGTTGCAGGCATTTCGTTTTCTTTTTTCCGCCTCTTGTAGGGTACAAAGAGTCGTACAGGGCCACTCTGTACAAAGAGACATAAAACACACATTAGCAGAGCACTTCTTTGGGCTTATGGGTCTACAATCTTTCCACATACAGCTGAGAGTAGTGTCAAGCAGCAGCTATTCTCAGGGAATGCCTAATTTGCTACAATTGATCAAAAAGCCCTTTAAACGGCAGCTCCAAACCAAAAGAATCCTGTGAAAAAAATAATAATTTAAGGCTTTACAGTCTTTAAGATACTGTAGCAATTAATACCTGACGGAGTCTCTGCAGGGTCAGCTTTATAGATATTCAAAATGGATATCAATCACCTCAGCAAGCAGAATATTCTAAAATGACTTATGTGCTTGCCTGAATATTTCATTATCAAAACAGCTATTCCACATTCTCCACATTTGGCTTGCCTCCAGCTAAAAAGGCACAGGTTTTGCTGCTTTCCACTATTATTTGAAGGAGCAGAACTGAGCAAATAATTATTTTCTGGACAGGATGGTGGAAGAAAAGACAACAGGAGTGAAGGGAGGACAGGAAGCAATTAGTTTCAGATCTAGGCAACAATTCAGCCACCTACTTCACAGGTGAAAAGGACTGTAAAACTACTCCAGGTGCAGCTAAACACCTCTGATTTCAGGACATTACCCTTATTTTTGAAAAACAAAAATGAAAATATTTTAGTATGAAAACATTAAAACACCACTTTATTATATAAACGTGGTTTTTTTTTCCAGCACAAAATACTTGAGGAATTTGAGTCCAAAAAAATCACAAACAGCTCTAATATCCCAGGAATGGCATTTTATACAAATAAAAGAGACCAAAAAAAAAGATCGCAGGGGGAACAGCAACTGGAATCACCCATTTTACTGAGGAGCAGTTAGGAACATTGGAGGCTGCCTATGCAACAGGACCAGCAGGCAGTTCTTTCCTTATTTTGTTTTTTTATGCAACATGGACAAAATATGCTGCCACCACAGTATTTGTGAGCACTCCCAGGATGTTCATGACCCGCTGATAGATTCCTGGGCAGCTTGACTGCTTAACTGTTTTTAAAAATAATGAGTATAAACCTACAACTCACCAGAGTCATGTCGTCGCAGCAGGCAGCACAAGTACAAGAGGCAGCGTGAGGATTTAAAATCCCATCCTGAAATAGGAAGATTATAAATTCATCACAGAGCAATGGTGATTAGCAATCACCAAAATCACTGTGAGCATGACTAAACTACTAAAAAAATCCAGACAGCTCCCTGCAAGACATATCTATTCCCCACTAGGGACTTCATCCAGTAACAGAAAGCATGTGGAGGGGAGGAGAGAAGAAAGAACAAACAATTTTAAAATCAGGAAGCAAGAACATGTGGATTTTTTGAGACTTTACAAAGCTTTTGCCCACAAAAAATCACTGTCAGTCTAATGGAAATGCTACACACTCTGTCAGGCACCTGAACACTGCAGGAAATAAAGCAGCCAAGTAATAAATGGTGCAAACGAAGAATATGTTTGTCAAGCAAACAGAATTAAGAAGCTTGGGTTACTGAATTACAGTATCACGAGCACAGCACACGCTTTCCAATTGCTGCTGCACAGAGCTGAAGGCTGACTTCCTGCCGCACAAACTGCAGAGCATTTTTCCAGTGCGAGTACATTTTGCAAAATGTTATTTGAAAAAGAAAAAAAAATTTAGAAAAAATCCTCTTACATCACCAACTCTCAAGCAAAACAGACAGCCCCACTGCACTGTCACACACAACTGTGTGACAGTACCACAGTGCTGGACAGCTTGGGTGCTTCTTGCCCCTTCCTCTGAAATGTAGGAGACAAGTTTATCCTCACATGAATAAGACACTGCAGTGGCCTCCCAGCATAGCGGATGCTTCTTTTCCAGTCTTTGCTGCTGGCTCGTCCTGCCATGGCTTCAAATTCCGTGGGGCTGTACCAGTTATCCCCCTGCTTAATGCACCTACCACGGCCTCCTACCACAAAAGAAGAAATCGGTAAAAGAGGTTAAGACTATTTTCTCACTTCCCTAAAGAAGTAGACACTGAAGCTGCTGGATAGAACAGCAATTAATCCAATGCAACCATGAAAGCAAACTATCCTGCTACTTATCATCGACTTAAGAAAACTCTGCCATTTCTTATGTTAGCTGTTACAACGATTGTGCATGTTTAGCAAGTTCCAACTTCATGCCTTGCTGCCAACAGGCTAGAAAAAAATGACTCATCCACAGGAAGGATGAATGGAGAAACACCGTAGGTTTTATTTCTTCCTTAATTTTCACTTAAATTTCTTATCCTTCTGGTTGTAAAAAACGCTATGCTATACACTCAGACTTGCTGACAATTTCTGCTGATGTTTCTTCAGCTTTCTCACAGAGATACAAAGAGAAAGAGAGAGGCTAAGACAACTAACAAGTTCCCTGAGGAGATGAGCTATCTACTTTTCTACTTTGCAGGTCAGCAGGGATTCTGTAGATCTTTGTAGAAAGGAGGGTCTATTCTAAGAGGTCTACAAAAGTAAAATCCAAAAAGTCAGCCTATTATCTGAAAGATTTACGGCACAGCAGCCCGTATCTTCACAAATTTAAGGAAAACGAAAGTCACAAAGTCTCCAAAGAAAGAGCAAGGAAACAAGAGGGCAAAACATCGGACACTGATACCCAAATGGACTAGGCATTCCTTTTTTTAATTCAGGAGTGGTTCTTAAAAGCAGTATGCTTAAAAGAAAAAGGCACCAAGAGAAAGAGGAGTCATCACACTTTGAGCAAGGTGGTTATTTTTACCTGAGCCAAGTCTGTTTTTATACAGAATCCCACTGATATTCCGGCACCTCACTGGGAGCTCGTTGTTATACACTGATGGGTCCCAGTTATACTTCGTTCCAGTCTTCTCTTGGGTGGACGTTAAAGGGGTGGGAGGAGACTGCGGTCCTTTGGGAAAAGAAAAGAAAGGTGACAGCAACCAAAAGACACTCCAAATATACATTCAGACAAGGCACTCCAAATATACATTTCAGCTTGGTTAGGCCAACAGCATCACGAGGTTAATTCAAGCAGCTGCCACCTGCTCACAGCAACACAAGTTACTCGATAGATAATTCAGTTTGGAAGCCGTAAGTCTGCTCTGCCAGGTTCAAGAAGTCTTGCTGTGATGTAACACTATAAAAGTGACTGAAAATGAAGTATATTGTGTGCCAGGAAATGCTACATTAGCTACATAGACTGTAACTTGCACTGGTTTAAAGCTGCAGGCTGGATCTTACTTTTCACTGTCACGACATGGTTTTGCAGGCAGGGTGGTGATGGGTTTATGGTGGGACCTGATGATCTTGAAGGTCTTTTCCAAGAACAATGATTCTGTGAGCCTATGTGCCTCACTGCTAAAGGGCTGTCATGCCATCTTGTGGGCAGCTAGGAAAATGCCAAGCAAAACGAAACCCTAGCAAGGACTTGTGCTAAAATGACCCTCAAATATCAGCAAAAGGCCCTAACAGAGACATAGTCATGTTCAAAGACCCCCTGAAAAGGACCCATATAGAGAACTAGGGCATTTTCATTATCAATATTAGTGACTGACCTGCCTTTGGGAGTGAGACACATATAGCTTTCTATATGTGTCTCACACATATATGTGTGAGAATGTGACAGCCCAGCAGGAGCTTAAGATTTTTCAAATGTATTTGCAAGGGCTAGAGCAAATGAGGAAGTAAAATACGTTTTCATAAATGTAAATATTCTTTACCTAGTTCCGAGAAATACAAACGCACCATGTTAAAAGAGGGGACAAATATAATTTAAAATGCGAATTTATACTTTATGCACGTGACTACTTCTATTCCCAGCAACACGACTAAGGCAGAGAGAAAGCTAAAACTTCTGGAAAATGAGATTTTAAAACCAGACTTTCTTATACCTGGTGTGAGAGGTGCTGACGGCCCCTTCAGCCCTGTGGTTTCTACAATGCTGCCGTCTGTGTGAACCACTATGAGAGTGGCTTTCTCAGTGTTCAAGCTGTCCCCAATTTGGAGGGCCGTTCTCCCAGACTACAGAAGAAACAAAGTTTGAACTGTCAGGATTAAAATATTAACATATTTAAGCATTCCCCCCAAATCTTCCCACGCCAGCAAAGCGTGGCAGCCATTAGGTTATTTTTTGGAGATTTCAGACAGCCAAGCTCAAAGCTTACATGTTAGAGAGTGGGTCTGCGGGGGTGGAAAGGTAAAGCCAAACATTCAGAGCGATAGAGAGAAACCTGTATGTGCAACTACTGACATTTTTGTGGCTTTATACGGCAGTGAAAAGGTATCGCTGACCTTGCTACAGCTTGAACACAAAGAAAAATTTTCATTTGCATTAACAGAAGGTATGGGGCTTCTCTAAGGTCCTCAAACGAAGGGACGGACTTACCAGCACATGCCCTGAAATTGAAGCTGCGTTTGCCACGGATGTAGTGAACACATTGTCTGCAGAGGCACCCACATTAGCTACTGTCACTGTGGTGACTTCTGAAAGATAAAGTAGCCATCAGTCTGATATTCTCCTTCGCCCAAAGAACCTGATAATGGCCGTAAATGTAAAAAAAAAATATTTTATCGGCACTAAAAAAAAAAAAATAATAATAAAGACGTGGATTATAGGGAGGTGACTGACAAGCAGCAGAATAAGGGAAGAGAGAACCACCCATCTTCCCTTATGCACATATTAACTTTGTGGGGCCACACGCTCCTTCCAGCTAAAATCACTCACAATTATATCCAAATGTTTATGTGGTGCTTAGCGTAACACTTGTCAGCTTGGCTAAAATTAGGGATTCCTTTTTTCACCACCACTTTTTGGATAAAGAGTAATAGAGGGAGGTACATGGAGATAAAACTCCTGATGTTGCAGGTGGGGTTGTTTTTCACCTTTTTTGTGTGTATCAGAGCCTATCCTTAAAATTTTGCGAGGGCACTTTGAGGGGGAAAACGGTCTGCGTAAGAAGTCAAAATATTTTCAGATAAAAAAAGGCCAAATCAAACAAACCAAAATAAAATAAAACG
>JAWLRI010000204.1:632896-696401 GCA_034781795.1 Crypturellus tataupa
AGCGGGTTCCCCGCCGTGGGTTCCCCTCTCCGCGTGACGGCGGCGGTGCCGGCCCCGTCGCCGCGTCTGGCGGCCGCTTTGTCGCGACGGAGGGGGCGGGCGCCGTGGGGCGGCCCCGCGCGAGGAGCCGCGGCGATGCCCTGAGGCGCTCGTTTACACGTTTGGGGGTTTTCTCCTGCGAAATAGCAACGTATTTCCCCGCGTAGTTGCTGCTTTCCCAGTTAACGTCCCCCTTAACAGCCTGCCGCGACTTCAACGTGGAGACGTTTGCTTTATTCCGTTGAAAGAGAGGCAGATAGATCATCGTGATGCAAGGTGTTACTGTCACATCAGTGTTTATACCGGGGTATAATTACAAACGCATTTCTAACCATTAGTTACCGCAGAATGAGGTGTTTAATGAAGCCTTCAATTCCAGCCCTGCAAAGAGAAAGAAACTGTTCAGTGAAACCCATTTTGGCCCAGTGGTAGTTAAGGCTCTTACCCTTGTTACATAAAGGAGGAAGAAGTGCATCCAGAGGAATTTTGGATCATGGACAGCGTGAATCTCCTTCCAAAATTGCTTGCATGTTTCCACTGTGTTCTCTAATCGGGTACCTTAATTAGATGCCTGAAGTTAGGACTAATTTGGGCCCAACTGCATAAAATGATGATAAGGATGATAAGACCAGGAAGCCCAGAGTTGAAGGTGATGGGTGACTGTGTCCCATTGATTTGGTGATAAGAGAATGGTTTTAAGATGGACAAAAGGGCCTTAGGTTTGCCTGTTAATCAGGACTTAAAAAACTTTTCAGTTCTTTGTGCCTCCAAAAGAGCATATTGAGGATATTAAGAATGATTTAAGAAGAAGAGCTGGTCGCTTGGTAGCCAAATTACACTTCAAAAGGACGTGGTAGGTCAATACTAGTACATGTCAAGGGACTTTTATTCATATTTTTGTCAAAGAAAATAAAATTTGGTAAGCTGTTTGACTTGCAGAAAATACTTTGGGGGAACGTTCAAAGCTCTCATGCTTTGAGGTCCTCTGGGTAATCAGAGCATATTAAAGTTTTACCTAAAATGATTCTGCCTTTGAAGGGAGCTTGTTTGGGAGGATTTAGTTTAGAGGAGGTGGGGAACCCTGTGTCCTGCATCACCATTTAAAAGCAAATGGTACGTGCTGCTTCCCAGCATGTTTCCCTTGCTCCTTCATAGTTCAAAGGAGATGAAGTTTTTTGGCTGCTTATAACATTCATGGGACATTGTAGTGACATTTTTGCGGTGCCTTTGGTTACTGTTTAGACTAATTTTTTTTTATTTTTTTTCTCTTTCTCAAGGGATGGGAAGAACTTCATCGATTGTATCCTTTTTTTGTACCTTCCATCCTTTGCATGCAGCAATCTTTAGGAAAAAAAAGAAATGGCTCAGATCGATTCATTTCTTCCTGCCTAATAAACATTCACAATGCTGTTTTAGTGTTAATTTTTGAGTTTTCAGTTGTCAGCACCATTGATATGAAGCAAAAGATTTCTTCTCAGGGGAAACTGTGTTTATTTCCCAGTGTTACCTAGGGGTTTTGCTCAGTTCTTGCATTGCCTTGGCTTCCATTAATGCACAAAAACCTTTAAACAAACATGCAGCATTGAGAGGGAACTGGCAGGCACGTTCTATGGTGATATTTCACTGTCATTTCCTTAGGGTAAAAAAATAAAATAAAATATTTTTGAGATCTGAGTAACCTCCATAAAAAAACATTCTTGTCTTCAAAGGTTTCCATGTATAGAACCTACCTAGTGTTTTTTTTTTTTTCTTTTTCCTTTTTTGCTCCATTTTCCTTCAACTGGGAAAATGCAACTTCCTTGTTCTGTTTTAATAAAATGGGATGCTCTGGGAACTGGAATCCACTGCATATGGCTGGGTGCTCCCATCACAAACTGGATGGGCAGTTCCTGTAAATGATACCTGGCATTAAGTCCCTGCTTAGAGACATTAAAAGCTTTTGAGAACGGCTGGGGGGAAGAGGGGAGGACTAGGAATATTTTGATTATAGGAAGGCAGAAATCTGAAAATAACTTTGTATTACTTAAAGAGTTGTGTGGTATAATTTGGTTATTAAATGTGCTGCAGATGTCTCTCATACACTGTTAATAATGTGCTGCTGAGGAGAAGGTTATTAGCTTCATCAGCTTCATTAGCTGTGTTTCTCCTTTACAGGAGTTATATATACAAGTGAACATGGGTGGGCTGGTTTGGACCTCTAAGTGTTAACTATCTCTCAGAAATTAGTCATTTCAGCTGCTTTTTTAGTCATCAGGATGCTGCCTCTTTGGAGAGCAATTTGACTCATTCTAATGTGGAGCTGCTTGGCTTTCATGTGCTGGTCCTAAGTGACTCTAGGGGGAGCCCGGAGAACTCATTTAGACCAGCTGCGTGTTTAAAATGACTAATCCTAAAATGGCTACAGGTGAGAGGAACTACCCTGAGATTGTTCAGTAAATTGTCTCTGTACGTGCAGCAGTGTCTGCAGTATTCTGTGATCTTCCAGAGGTTAGGAAGTCTGTTTCTCAGGAAGTGACATCCCCAAACTCAGTTTTTAGAGCGTTTGTCAGGTATATAACAGAGGTTGAGTTCAGCTTCCAGTTTTTCCATCATGTGGGCAGTGATCATAAAATCATGGCTGGAAAAGACCTTCAAGATCATCTAGTCCAACCATAAGCCCTTCGACTGGGTCTGTCTGCTTCATATAGACCCACACTTAAAGGAACTGGATATTTTGGAATCTCTTTCAACTTGGTTAAAGGAGACTAACAGGTATAGAAGTTATTTGGGGAAGTGTATGCATCCACATACAGTTCGTTTGCTTAGGGACTACAGCTAGCCCAAACCCTGCTACACACCAAATCAGTGTTTAAAACCCAACTAAAACCAAACCTGAAAATGCAAATTTTTCCTTGGAATTTGCAAGCCCAAATCACTTTCAGAACCAAAGAGAATAGGCGGTCAAAGGTGAAATGTAGTCTGGTAAGGCAGTATATTTTGAGATGATTAGTAAATGGCTTTTTCATGAAATGGATCCTCACTAACATTAGAAATCCTTAACAATAGTTATTAGCAATCATCTGTTTCTTTACAGATCCTGTTTTATGTAAATGGCATTTATTATATCTTTTACTTCTTTGCAACTCTTGCAATGATTGTTTATAAAAGTAAGTCGCATGTGTCCTAGTGTAGAAGGAGGCTGTGTGCTTACAATACGTTTGTGTTTTGTCAATATATCTGCTGTGTTTTTGTGGTTTATTTACCCTGTGTTATTCTACAGGTCAAGTTTTCAGTTACCCAGATAGTTTTTTGGCTCCTGATCTTGCACTGCTTTTAATTATGGCCATTCTTGAAGCGCTCCGATTATATTTGGGTATGTCATGTTATGAAAGTGCCCTTTAAGTTAAATGTTGAAGTCTTTAAATGTCAATCATTCTAAAATTGGGGTAAAATATGACGGTTTACAGACTTTACAGGTTTTGGGAGATTTCTGTTTGTTTATTTCATTAAACGTTATCTGATTGATGTGTTTGACCCAAAAGTGGTCGAATAAAGCAGTGAGTTTCAAGTATATGTAGTTAAATAGCAAAATCTGCTATGGGACCGGTTTGGCAATAAGGTTCAAGTATGAAATGAGGTGTTGCTTTTTGATAACGACATTAATTTGCAATATAGGCTTCCAGGGAATGGAAAATAGGCTTCCAGGCAATAGGGTAGGTTCTAATTATATAAGATTTTAGAGTCACCACTGGGTGTCCTTAAATGTGCATGTTAGTCACTGTTACGAAGTTAGGTACCAGAGGGCTCGGGGTAAAGTTTGATGGTTGACTAAGATCGTAGGATCTGACTGACATCTGGCTTCAAAACTGATTGTGGGGAAAATTAAGGTTGTGCCTTTGAGTATCAGCTATTCTTTTATTTAGATTAACTTTGGGATCTAGAAATTAATAGTCCATTAGTCTTTCCATTTGTTACTAAATTTACTGACAATCGCCTTGATGTTTCACACGGCAGAAGGTACTTGGGACCTTTTGAACAGGGTCGCTCTGCAGACCGGTCGGGAGGAACCAAGCCACTCACAGCAGCTTCTCGTTTCCTCCGAGGTTCGAAGGGGAACCTGACCGAAGAGGAGGCTCCGCTGGGGCTCAGCCTTGTGCTCACGGTGGGAAGTGCCCTTCTGTGCGTCTACTTCCTGGCGTGGCAGACTTACGTGTTCAAAGCAGATGTCATTTTAAGTGCTGTTCTTCTCTTCACCTACGGTCTCGTGTCAGTGCTCGAGATCGCAGCCATTGCTGCTTTTGTCAGCTAGATCTCTGCCCAGTCTGGCATAACACTTTTTTTTCCAACACATTTTTTTCTCTATATATTTTTTATTATATTTGCAGTGTTTATTATTTCCATGTCAAAATCACATATATCTTCCCCTTGTTTAGATTACAAGCATTTTTTTTTGGCAGAGACCTCTCTGAATAGATAGATAAAACATCCTGTAGAGTTTCTCTGTAACACACTCTCACTAATCGGCACCAATGGCCTGGGCAAAGGCAAAAGATGATTCAGCAAAAAGCTGTGAGAATCATCCAGCTTAATGCTGCGCTGTTCATTAGGGATCTATATTAAATATTCGTTCCTAACACAGACCAAATAGTAGTCAGTGTATCATATACCTTTATGCCTTGGAGATTACATTAGTTCTACTGGCACTGCAGCAATTTCTGCCTTACACTGCTGTGTCTGAGGCCACGGTTTTGTTTCATTTTACCTCTTCTGCTGTCATTTGTGCTCCAGACCCCAATTTCCTCGACTTTAGTAGGGCAGTACCCGATTTATCCCGGGGGAGACGGCTGAATTTCGAGCAGTTGGTTCTTACGGACGCAAAGGCCGAAAGCAGTGATGTGTTTGCCTGCCCTTAAGCTGAGCATGAGCATTCACACGCCTTTCTGTCCTTTATAAAATCAAGCTGAATGTTGTCAAACATGTTTGTCTGGTAGGAAATGTGTCTGTGGCCACAATTCTGCAAAAAATGCTGCGTTCAAGCCTTTTTTGTTAATGAACTGTGTGCAAGTATTGCTTTTTCACTGTATCAAAAGTGTGTATGTAATAATGTAAAGCTTGGGGAGCTTGTGGGGGTTTTGTACAAGCAGACAGTTTTCTATTCAGAATTTCTTATTTTTGTATTTATTTATTCAAATAAATAATGTATTGCACCTAGGCAGCGTTTGAAGTGCTGAGTGTCTGGTTCAGACGCTAGGGTGCAGTTAAGCTGCTCACGGGGAAACTTAGGCTAGACTTGTTGGCAAAAGACTCTTCTGATCCTGCTGCTGCAATATTTAGGCCATTCCCTTGCACAGGGAAAGAGCATTTCAGTTCTCTGCTGATTTGTACCACCCAGAGGTTGAAAATGCAGTGGTTCACCTTCAGCCATACCACTTTGTTTTTTCTTCCAGTGATAGCAGAAGGGAATGAAGGATGGAAAAGTTCCTGCAGAAGCGCCCGATTTTAGACCTCAGTCCCACTCTGAGGAGCTCTTCCAAGGCCAGGTAACACCAGCTTCCATCCATGTTACACGTCCCAGGAGGTAAAACATGCACTTTGGATCTCCTTGGGTCGGAGCTTCATCCTGTTACATTTAGCAGCACAAATCTTATGTTGACTGATGCAGGAACAGGATTGCACCCCGGTGAAAGCAGCAGAACTGGGTGCTAAGGAGCAGCCAGGAAATAATCAGCCAACCAAATGTTTCTGTGCTGAATCTGAGCAAATCAAATACCCACCCATTTGTTTTTCCAAATTTGTTTTGCATGCTGGAAGGTGCTCATCATGCAGTTGCTGTAAAGAGAGACAAACATACCAGGCTAGAGCTGCCCAAGTCATGATGAGAGCATACCAAGCAAAACCCTTTTCTATACACATATGAACGAAAAGACACTTATTTCCTGGTATTTCATTATACCTGCCTCATGCAAGGGTCTGACAAGAGAAAATCTGGCAGGATTTAAATGAAAAATTGCTAAGTGGAGAAGAAAATCACCTGGATGCAGGTGACCTCACAGGTGAGGTGTCTGTTGTCCTACAGACCCCTCTGGTGACAGACTCCAGGATGGTCATTAGAGTCTCCTGACCCCCTCAACCTAGAGCTACACACTCAACAGGACAGGACTGTTGGGTTGCTTTTTTTTTTTTTTTTTTTTTTTTTTTTCCCAGTTTAAAATAAAATTCTCCACCAACTTTTTCTGTTTGGATCACATCCTGAGATGTTTCCACTGCTGTCAGTCCCTTGCTGTGCTGAGTGTAGAAAACCTCTGTAAACTTCAGACAATTTCTTCTTCTCGCGTATTACCAGGATTTGAATGGCAGTTGTTGCTTAGGCTGGTGGCTGATTTAAGGACAGATTTGCTCCAGTCTGAGCTGATACAAAAACCTAAAGTGTTTCTTTTCTTTCTAATCAGTAACACTTTTTGCAATCTCTTTGCAATGTTTGAAGAAGCCGGGGCACGGCAGAGTAATGCCTTCGATTGATGACGTTTGCCAGACATAATTTTGACGGAGCTTTTAATTACGAGGCCCAGCCCTTTTGAAACAGGATGAGCAAGTTGGATGAAAATGGCATTAAAAATATAGAGGAACACATATTTTCAGGTGCTGGGTTTGGGTGTTGTTTGCTCTGCAAGGAGGAAACCTTTGTTCTCCAGCCATCAGAGGGGTGTCTGCCGCCAGCCTGATTTAAAAGGCTGATCCTGAGAAGCAAGTTGGCCGCCTAGCATTTCAAATGCAGAGATATTTTTCAAGATTTATTGACCTATGACCGTTTTTTTGTGTGTGTATGTGTTCCTAAGCAGGCAGAAACGCTGTGTAACTGACCTGCCACATTCCTCAGGTGCCCGTCAGCTGTTTCAGTCGCAATGTGAACAGCTTTGAGCTGTGGGAGAGGAGATGAGGCTTGAGGTGGAAGGGGGACAGCGCATGTTCACTTGGTTCTGTGTGTGGAAATCCGGCAAAGCTGGCATACAGGAACTGCCACTGTGGGTAGCAAATCCCCCACCTGGCTTAGTGTCTGTGTCCCATTTTGTCCGGCATCAGCTATTGCAGGGGAGACTCAGTAAACTCAGTTGTGGTTTTCTTCCTTGCCTGGAGTAAAATGTCTCTGCTCAGCAGGTAAGAGATTTCCTACAGGACACAGCACTTGGCAGCAACCCATGGGGACTATCTTTGTAATGAACGTGGGGGCCAAAGCTGCCAGAGAGAAAGCAATTTAGTCCCTGAAACATTAGCTATCTCCACACAATCCTTCCAACTACCTATTTGCATCCTGGGAAAGTCAGCTCAGCCCAGCAGCCCTGCCAAAACCCCAAAGTGGTGAATGACACATTTTGGTGAGAAAGAATCTCTTGCACAAAACCTTTCAACTCCCAAGTCCTGCTGGTCTCCAGCACCGCTTGCGTTTCCCACCACATTTCCTGCAAAGAGGGAAGCCTCCCTCTCCCAATGTTCTTTCCCCTCCCTGCGTTGTGGTTGCTTCTTTGGGACTGCATTTCCAAGAGCTTGTGGGGCACCTCCTGGGATCTCAAGGGCGTTGCGCCAAGGAGGGTGGCGGGGCCCTGGGTGGATGCGCAGTATCGAGGACCTGCTCACCTTGTCCTGCGGTGAAAGAGGATGCCCTCCTGTCAGAGACAAGCAGCTAATGTTTGGGAAGCCGGCCCTGCGCCTGGCGCAGCTCACTGCGCTGCATTCCTGCCGTGATCGCTCACCAGGGGCGTTCTCCTCCGCACGGCTTCCTGGACGTGGGCCAGGGAGAAAGCCAAGCGCTAACCCCCCGTGTTGTGGCACGAACGGGGAAAACCGCGGCGATGGGTTACGGAAGCCACGTTTCCTCCAGATGCGTGTGCTGGGGTTTCTTCCTCTGGGGTGCAATGGGGCTGTGATCGCACTGCAGCTATTTCTTCCTTCAAGGGCAAGGAATTGGGGGTATCTCCTCTACCACCAGCCCTCTTGGAAAAGTGAATTACCCCAAGGTCTCTTGCTGCTGGAGGTGGCTCCAGCTTAAATGGCTTCAAAATATTTTATAGGGCTGATGGAGAGACCTACTATATACTTGTATTTTGAGCAAATGATCTGACAAGCTCCGTTTTCGGAAGGGGACAGACTGCCCAGGTGGATCTCACACTGCTGGTACCAGTCCGGTTGATGTGCCCCAGCTCAGTGTCAGCACTGGAGCTGATGCCATCACTGTAAACGCTTCCAGATTGAAACCCTGAGACCAATGGAACTATAAGTTCTTTTAAAGTAAAAACCTGCCTAAGAGGCTTTTTTGGAGCTCACTTCCTTCCCGTGATCACCAGGGCTAAGCTGGTCTCAGGGCAAGGCTCAAACCATGGACTGTGTGAAGAGCCTTTGCAAGGCAGGGGGTGGCTCGAAGGGCATCTCTGAGGGTAGGACCCATTTGCCTCCCCCTCATGGTGTCTTTCCCCACCGCTGACATCCAGGTGGAGAAAGCGGGCGAGAGCGAAGCCAGCAGAAACGCGCCGGTGAGCCGGCACGGTGCTGCGGAGAGGACGCCGGGCGGCACAAAAGGCGCCTTGTTTCGCCCACGAGGCGGCTGGGGGGCCCCTCGGCAGCACTGGAAAACTCAGGCATGTCCAAGGCGCCGGCGCCTCACGGGGACGCAGCCGCCCTCCCGCCGGGAGTCGCGGGCCTCCTAGTTATTCAGTAACCTGTTGCTCCTGGTCCCAGCTCCACCTCTTGCTGCCGCCACATCCCTCCCCTCCTCTGCTGCCGCTCCGCTCGCTCTGCCAAGAAACCTCTCGTCACCTGCTCGCAGGCGGCCGCCGCGAACGGGAGGCACCAGGAGCGGCGCAAAGTCCCGTGGGGGTGTCAGGAGCTGTGCGCGTTTGCCTCGCACGGTCCTCAGCGCAGCGGCGCGGCTGCCGGACGATGGCAGCGGGGTCTCGCTAGGAGGGCACGGAGAGGACGCCGAGGCACAGGGGACACTGCCGGAGACGGGAGAGACTCCTCAGCACCGGTAAGCGCTCTCCTTCCCATCCCCGAGCCCGACTGAGCACCCCAAAACACTCCCCGCGCTGCCCCGCACGCAGCTGCCTTGAGAGCTGCATCCAGCTGCAGAGGGAGGACGCTCAGAAATGGAGCCTAGTTTTCTATTTATTTTTTTAAAAGAGGAGAAAAGAAGTATTTTTCCTTTTTTTCTCTCTTTTTATCATTTTTCCTGTGTATTTTTGTTTGTTTGTTTGTTTTTTTGTACTTTCCAGATGGCCCAGGGTCCGGTAGGTGGCACTTTCTTGGCAGCAAAACGTCCGTTCTGGCGCAGAACGGGATTTTTTCCACTTTTTTTTTTTTTTTTTTTTTTAATAAGCTATTATTATCTTTATTTAACGAAGCCTGGAGCTGGTAATTTTGAGCAGCCGTTTGCAGGCTTCGGGCTTCTCTTCTTTCGGGAGGTGCCTGGGACGCGTTTTTGCAGTCTCCCCACCGGATTGCAGCTTCCGCAGAGCACTCACCACCCGTGACCTTGGCAAAAGTTGTCACCCTATTTCCACCCCTATTTCCACCCCAGGGAAGGCTTGTTCAGAGCGGCACGATCTCCCCACGAGCCCTAGCTTGTATTAATGAGCTTGAGTGCGTCTCTCCTTTCCCCTTCCACTTATTACTTGACTGGAAAACGCTGTTGCAGTTGCACAGGGGAGAAGGCTTGGAGGCGATGGGTTGGACCGATGTTATTTTTAAATACTGGGAATAACTGTGAGACAATATAGGAGTAAAATGTAATAATTGCTGGCTGTAATGAGGGCAGCAGGGAATAATGCTCGCGGTGCTGGGCTGCTTGGAAATTGCTACGCGAGTTGAGCGCTGTATGCAGGGGACCTGATGGTGTCACCTTCCCGGCTCCGTTTCATCACCTGATGGAGTTATTCGGTTGAGGAGGGCGAGAAAAAAAAATAGTCGGTCACAAAGGTAAAGGGGAGGCAGCAGTACTGAAGCAAGGAGCCAAAACCCTGCTTTGACAAGGGGCTTGGGAGCCGCGGTGGGGATGTGTCTGAGGAAGTGGCAGATGCGGCGGTAGATGTTGCTTTGCTCCGGTTACACAGGGCCTGGGATGGCCCTCACTGCTCCTTTCCCTCGCGGCGTTTGCTCCTGGCCTGGACCTGCCCCTGGTACCCGCTGCCGGAGTGGTAGGGATCCAGGCTGGCTGAGGAGCTGTCACTCTTCAGGCTGGCTCCCAGACTTGCACAGATGTGGAGGGGGTCCCAAGGCAGGATTGGCGGAGCAGGGCGAGCTCATCATATAACGGCACAGGTTAGAGTGTCTGGACGTGCTTTTGGCTACCCGAGACAAAGCTGGCTGCTGGCATCATGGAATGGGATGGTTTCAAGTCCTGAGGAAGAGAAGACAAGCTGTAAAGCCGGGGAAGCGCGGTCACTGCGGGTGACGTTCGCCTGACGTGACAAAACAACCTGCCCATGCCAGGCTTGCAGTCTCTGCCTTTCTGTCCCAACGCTGGCTACCACCCCGTGGCCGCTGCACGACATCACGAGGAAACTGTCTTGGGGCAGCAGGCTCTAGGTCACAGGTATAGCCGGGCTCTTTCCTTTGGTGCCCGCCTATGTTGACTGCAAACAACGAACCGTCAGCTGGGGTGACAAAACCTGGCACCGGGCCCCGTGAGGTAGCTCCTACAGGTGGCTACTTCTAGGTCTTCCTCTACCTAACTCCCCAGGGATGGAGGTGCCCCGTGTGTGCGGACGGGCTCGTTGTGTTGGGCAGTAGTAGGAAAACATAATGTTTGGGTTTTTTTTTTGTTTTTCTTTTCAGCATCATAGAATAATTCAGGTTGGCAGCATAAATTCGTAGGGACGGAGATCCAGAAGACACTCCAATGCTCTAAAGGCCTCTGGCGGTTTCTGGTGGACGAAGGGAGCAGTGAAACAGAGGGAATATATGCATTGGCTTGTGTGGGCTTGAGAAACATCCATATAAAACGCGGCCGGGTGCAATGCCTTAGTGCGTGGGGGTATTATTCCCTCAGGACTGGGATGCTGCTTGGGAGCCACATCTCACGGCTTCCTTTCTCTCTTCCATTCCATGCTCTCCCCCTAAGTGCTGAGTCTGGGAGGCTCTGTGGTTTTCTCAGAGATCTAGCCATATTTTTCCTGTGCGGGGCCAAAGTCCGGCCTCTCTGCAGCAACAGTCAGCAGTACCTGCAGGGCAGCTGTTAGAGCACGGCGCTTAGTCTACAGCTTTGGTGCGACTGACAATCAAATTAATCACTCCCTGAAGATACTCAAGCCTAGCGTCTCCCGGACAGAAGTGCCAGGAAAGGTCCGTGGACTTCCCAGAGATAGTTTGCGGGACTGTGGTAGATGTTTCTCAGCAGGGGCCCTTCCTGCAAGAGCAGCTGGCGGGCAGCCCCAGGCAGCTCCAGCAGCACAACGTGGCCTTTCCAACACGAGCTCGTAAACCAGCCTGCTTTGACCAAGGTTCAGCAGACACATGGAAAAACACCCACTTGCCTACCCAGGAGGTGTCCAAGCCTCCCCTCCTGAGAGGAGAGAAGAATGGTTGCTCCCAGACCCCTTCCAGGCTCATCCAGCTTTTCCAAGGCATAATGCTCTTGCGTGAGCAGAGATGGAGCTAGGCAGTGTGGAAAACATGAGCAACAGGGAGCCAGAACGCCCAATATTAAGTTGCTGCTCATCAAATTGCTGGCAAGATGGGGTCGAAGGGGAGGCCCTGGAGCTGATCCCATGGATGCCACCGGAAAAGGCTGCCTCCGCACATGACTCGAGAGCTCTTCCTCCCCAAAGAAAGAGGAGAGCTTCCCTGTGCCTGGGCTGGGGCAGGCTCCACTTGAAAGCTCGACGTGCGTGGTTGCCAGAGGGCTTAACCAAAACTAAAAGGCTCCAGTGTTATTATTTCCTGGTAATCCAAATAAATTAGGAAGGATCGCAATTAAGAAGGGAGGGAAAGGTGTGTAGGTGAGAGCTGGACCGGTTTGGAAATCCTCCATATTCACCTGCGCCGCGATTCCCCGGGAGAGCCCAGCCCTCGCTGCCGTTCACTGGGTGCTCCCCAGGGCTTTGCTCTGTGTGCTTGGCACCCCCGAGGCTCTACAGATGAGCGGAGCCAAAGCTTCCCAACCCAGCCCCTGCTTTCGGTGCCTCCTGGACACTGGACACCTTTCTTCACCTAGCTGACTCAGCGGCCACGCTGGGTTTGAGGATGGAGTTGGCCTCCCATGGCTCCTGCTCTCCTCGGCGCCTTCCTGGCAAGGTGGGACTGCCCTGGGCTCTTCCCAGCTGCTCTTCTGGTTTGGGACGGCGGTAGGAAGAGCAAACCAAAGGCGGGGAGTCACCGGCTCTGCCTGCTCGACTGCGCTCGACCAGGTGTCAAAGAAGCCAGGCAGGCTCCTTTGGGCCGGAGCTGGTTTGAAGCACGATGCAAAGTGCTCACAGGCTGGTCCTGCGGGCTCAGCAGACCGGGTTCCTCCCCCATATGCACAGGACAAGAGGAGCGAGGGGCCAGGGCAGTCCTGGCTGGGCCTGCGGGCGTCAGGATGCTGCAAGCCCTTTCCTCCAGCACTTGGGCACAGATGTGCCCTTGCAGCCCACGAGCCTCCGTCCTGGCCTTGTCACAGGTGAAGGCAGCTCCTTTGATGGACAGCAGAGCAGTCACGCACAGCATTTGGTAGCTTTGGGTGTTTGGACGGGAACTTGGAAAGCACCAGCAAACACTCTTTAATTTGGGCTCCAGCTGGGCCCCCAGAGCCTTTTAAACCCTCAAATTTGTCCAAATTTTGTTCTTCCTACTTCCTTTTTCTTTGTTTTTCACTGTCTTATCAGTCTCAGTCTGTCCAGATTTATATCCAACAAAGGTAAAGTGCAGGCCATTGGGGTGGCAATAAACCAAAGTTCAGCCAGCCAGCGGTAGCGCTCACCCTTGCCGAGTAATTCCGAGAGCAAAACACTGCTGCGGGCAGGGCTGCGAGTAAGGTCAAGAGGACAGGCGCAGCCTGAGCTGGCACTGCCCTCCCTGGGGCCGCTTCCCGTGCCCCGAAGGGGCCTTCGAGTGGGAGCTGGTGGCCGTCGGAGCCCCTGTGTCTCCACACGACAGGCAGCACAAGGGGCTCGAGTGGGAGGGAGAGTGCTCAGTTCTCCTGGGTTCCCCTTCTGGGGATACAAATGGGAACTCTCCGTGCTGGCCCACCCAAAGTTTCTGGGGGCATCGCAAGAGACTCGTCCTCCCCCGCAAGCTCCTTTCACTAGTAAATTCACTTTGTAAAAACTGGGGGGAGAAGACAAGGAAAAGGGGATTGCACCCACGACAACCCTTAATAAGTCACAGGCTGGAGCCTGCTCTTATTCCTGACACTGCTGTCTCTTAATTATAGCTGTGTTCATCAGAGGAGACATGGTAGGAGAGCCCGGCTTTATGCATAAGGGAGCACTAATTAAAATCTCTCTGTTCCCTAGAAGACATTCATGCTTTTCCCCAGGGAAGAAGTGAAGGGACTTGTCTCTGGCCCTTGCCTCGGGTTGCTCTGTCACTTTGACATTCATGCAGCAGGCTGCTCATCTTGTTTTCACTGCCTGCTGCCTTTGGCTTTGCTTCTAGGTTGAAGTACGGGACTTTGAAAACTCTCTAAAGAAGGAAGAGGGATGAGATGCATCCAGATAACTCGTGCAGATGGGGCTGGTGAAGAGAGAGTCTGGTCCAATACCCAGGCACACGCTCACTCCAAGCAGGCGGGAGGAAAGCAGTGCTGTTTAGATGTGAATAATCTGGGGCAACCACTGGTTTGGGGCAGGGGATAGAGTCCAAGTGTCAGGAAGGACTTTGGGGGTTAGCTGTAGACCTGTAGGACTGTCACGTTTGTTGCTACAGCTTAAAAGAAAAGACGGGGGAAAAAAATGCCAGAAAGCTGCAGCTCGGATGTGCTGCACCACAAAGCTGGGCAGAGGCTGGTTCAACAGGCTAAATGGAGAGTAAATGTGCCCGGGCTGGGCTCCCTTGCTGGCCTTTGCCAGTGAGAGCAGGTAACACCCTAGATGCGGCCAGGCTGCGAGGTGGCTGAGCCGTCAGCTCCCAGGGGAAGCTGCTCCTCTGTGTCCACTCCGGCGTGAACAGCAAAGGCAAAAGGACCCCATCTTCTACGTGTATCTATGACTTAAATCCTGCAAATCGTCCCTAGGAAGGGAGAGGGGCGTCATCCTCAAGGTGTGGTGCTGCCGGGGGCGTGGAGGCAGTGACTGAGGGGACAGCTGGATGCTGAGAGCAGAGCTGGGGGGCAGCCCCTGGGAGCACCAGCTGGCAGGTGCAGAGCGACTGGAAGGAGGTGGCTGTGGCACTGAGCGGTGCAGCATCCTGCCACGGGGTGCCAAGGTGCCAGAAACAGGCACGGGTTGCACAGAGCGGGGTCGGATAAATGCGGGGATGAAAAAGCCACCAGGAGTTCTTAAATCCTGTCATTAGAGGCCAAGAGACTGTGATGGGAGAGGCGACAGGCTAGTACGTGTCCAGGACGCCGTCTCTGCTTCCCTGTGGGGAAAGGGAGGCTGGACGGGAGCAGACAAACTCCAGCCCCTGTGGCTGCTCAGTGGAAAGAAACATCATGCAAGTTTAATTACAGCCCAGAAGGTGAGGATGGAGAGGGAGGCCGCGACAAGCGAGCTGGGCTCTCGAAGCCTGTCTGCCACAGCAGCCACCTCGGAACATCTGCCCTGCGCCTGGTGCGGGGCCAGAGACACTCGTCGCCTCTGTCCCCTCCACCAAGGCCTCGTATGCCAGCAGGCAAAGGGTAGAAGAATTAAGGTCAGAGGAAGCCCAGAGGAAGAACCGCGGTGAGGTCTCTGCTATGCGCACCGTCAGCAGCCCCTTGGCTTGATTTCCCCTCCAGGAACACTGGCATTTTCCCCAGGGAGCGTGTGTGACGCTCACTTGGTGCGATCTGGCCTTGCCCAGGTAGAGGCCAAGATCCTGCACATGGAGGCCACGACGAGGCTGGATGTATGACTCCAGCTTCTGTTGTCTTTGTGTCTTGTTCGGGCTAGAAGAGCTTGGGATAGCTGTGAAGCAGCTAATAACACCTAGCTCAGTAGTAGATCCACTCTAATCTTTGGCCCGTTGTTACTCCTCCAGGGTAGGATTGCCAAGGACTTGACTGTGGAGCCTTGGGAATAGGACACAGTTGTAGCCCGAGCAAGCCCAACTAGCCCAGAAGAGTCGGGGCTGTGTGAGCTGAAAGAGGGTTTTGAGGAAACACTGTCAATTCTGCAGGTAGTTGTGGACAGTATGGCTTCTTCCTTGCCTCATTCAGGCCCAAAATATTGCTGAATATTAATAAAAGAGCTAAAAACTACTTACATATATATATATATTTATATGTGTGTGTGTGTTCATCTGCAGCTGAGGGAGAACTGTGTAGGAGGACTGGTTAGCAAGGCTACATCCCTGCTCACAGGAGAGCTGGTGCTGGTAGAGGTAGAGGACAGAGGACAACAGCTTCTCCATTCAGTAGGGAGCTGGAAACACAGGTGATTGTTCTGCCTTGAAAGGGCTTTCTTGCTCCTTTCCCCTTTCCCCTTTGAGGCTCGTAGACAAATTCCATTGGGATGGAACCTCAGAAGGTCTTTGCTCTAACTTGCTGCTGAAAACAGGGGCAGCTCTGGACTCAGACCAGGTTGTTCAGTGCTAATCCAGACAGGGCTTGAAAATCTCCCCAGAATGGAGACCGCAGAGCTCCTTGGGACAACCCGCTCTGCAGAACTGGGGCTCCCAAGGCAGAAAGGCCTCTTCTGGGTCCAGTTGCAGAGATTCAGGGCCGAAACCCGTGTGTCAAATAACCATGTGGGCATCTAGGAGCAGTTAGTGAAGCCTCTTACCCTCAAGCCTTGCAGGGAACTCTTCCATCCCTTTCCTAGCCCTGTAATTGTCCCTGGCCTAACCAGCTGACTGCAGTCCTAGACCCTCCTCAGAGACGTCCCCTGCGGGGACCGACTGGGCTCTTGCCCTTGCAAGTGTTTATTTTTTTTCATTGAGATTGTTAAAACAGCTCTGCAACGTAAGATTAGAAGCTGCCTCTGAAATCCTTTTGATAAACCCAATCTCACACATCCTTCTATTCTAAACGAAACAAAAGGGCAAATTGAACACAGGGATTTTTTTGTTTGTTTGCTTCGGGAAAGCTCTCTGGAGGGACTGGGCTGGGTGCTGGGTAACTGGCTGTCCCTCCTCCTCCAGGCCTTCTCCATGGCAGTTTCTTGGCTTTGCTGAAAGCCCTGGTGGCAGGGGCTTTGGGGAGAGCACCCGCTTGTATACGGGGGGATACTCCAAATTAGGTGGCCATGATGTGTTCCTGGGCTCTCCGGTGACTGTATCCTGCGCCCCCGGGCTGTGAATCAGATCCTAGAACTGATTTGGCTGAAAAAACACACGCTGGGGAGAGGGACTGTGTGGGGGGACATGGACTTTGAGCCCCATCTGTTGCTGCTGTGGGTCACAGTGCTCCTGCGCGCAGTTGCTGGGGACGAGGTGGTGGCCCAGGACAGCAAGGGTGGTAGGAAGGGCTGAAGCTGCTACTGGGAGCAAGGCTGAAGGTGCAAGTTGCTAGGAGAGGAACTGGGCCATTTCGCTCGTCCTCGGAGTGAAAATCAACAGGAGTTGAAAAGGAAGGGGCCAAGACAAGACTGCTCTATCCAGTGGCATCCCCAGGGATCGACACAGGGAACCTCCAGCAACCCTTGAGAAGGCTCCAAATGCCCCAAGCCCTGCAGAGGCTGAAGGATTTGCTGTAGACACAGAGACCTGTGGGGCACATATATATATATATATATGTAAGCTGAAACCAGGTCGCCAACACGCAGCTTGTTCTTCGCATAGTCTGAAAAGTAATGCCCCCATCTTAATAGTTTTCACCCACCCGCTGTCCTCATTTCTTCATCTGCAAGATCACCGGGTGAAAGTGGCTGTCCTCAGAGCTGGGGATGTGGGGACTTTCTGTGGGAATCGAAAAAATCTCAGCGTTTGGCAGATAAAACAAACTAATGCCTGAAAATCAAAGAACATTTTGATGAGCTCCTGCTTATGCCTTTCAGAAATGAGTGGGGAAAAATCACATTTTTTTTCCATATAGAGTTTTATCTCCCATGATATAGATCCGAGAATACCAACAACTGAAAGAAAAAGGCTAGATTAAAATGCTACTAAAAATTAAATCCTAGGAATTGCAACATGGACATTTGCTGTTTATCCCAACCCTTGGAAGCAGTGTGGGCTCCCCTGAGCCAGAAGGATGATATGAACTTGTTGATCCTGGCTGTATCCTCAGCTGGTGCGATGCCTGGAGAGAGTAGTTCAGTGAGAAGTCAGCAAAGTCTCCCCATGTGCAGGCTGTGGTTTGCTAACACTGAGACTTATTTCTGTGACGTGGGCTGTGCTTGTGCTCCGGGGGAGCTTTGGAGGACCACAGGCTTGAGGAAACCCAACACCTGCCCTTGCAAAAAAATCCTGCTCCATGCTCCGTGCTCACGGGACTTGTGAGAACTGGCACTTGTCTGCACCTCTTTGGGGGCACCACAAGGGAAAACACCTGGTGGGAAATTCTACCAGGGCAGTAGGAAACACTCCAACCCAACCATCAAAGGGTGACCCAAGGCCTGCACCCTCTTTGAGACCATGGTTGCTACCACGTCACTGAGCTGGTTGAATTCCTGTTTGCTTGTTTTCCTGCGGTGACACTCATAGCCGAGCTCCCATGTGCCAAGTTTTAGCTGCAGTGAATTGTTAGAAAGTGGCCAAAAATACACGGGCAGGATATGAGTAGGAAGCACAAAATGGGGTGGGAAGAGGTGGCAACGAATATTGTCGCGATTAGCCTAAGAAGGTTGGAAAAAGCCTTATAAATGAAATGTGATTTTCAAGACAGGAATCTCCTCCTCCAAAATCTTCTCCTCTACCCTCCCAGCAAAAATCCTAGGAGAGTTTTACAAGAGGAAATGAAATTTATTAATGCCTTAGCTTCACCAAGCCCTAGCTACTTTAGTCGGGCTTGGGGAAGGGAAGCAGGGAGCCTATCACATTCTGCATTCCACTGCAACCCCAGAGACCTCAAGAGGACTAAGCTGTAGACAAACCAAGGCTAAATATGGCTCCAAAGTGGCTCTCAGCCTAGTCACACCCTTCTCTGGTGGAGGAAAAGCTCTTGGCACAGTGCCTGTCGTGCTGCACACCTGAGCTTCTGCCAGGCAAGTGAATCAGGGAGCGACCAAAAACACGTCCTTCTCTTAGGAGGAGGTGGTGGAAAAGTCTCCTCAGCCTCAACACCTCCATCTTACGACATGGTCAACGTGGAGGAGTCCTTTACAAGGCAGGGACCAGCCCCACCACCAAGCCACCTTCCCTTGCAACATTTCAGCCTTGTCCTGACCAGCTAAAGCAAGGCAAGCAATACCCAACCGCAAGCACCATTGTGCTCCTGGAGCTCAGAGCTTTGCTTGGAAATTAATTTGTCTGCCAAAGTTATCTGGTGGACAAGCTTTGCAGGTCGTTCACGAAAGCAGCAACAAACTGGTGTAGCTGAGGCAACACACTGAGTGGATTCACATGAGCTGGGGCCACAGTGCAGTGGTATGTTTAAGTGATAGTTTAATGGGCTATGAGTGGACATGGATAAAGAGCTTAAAACCCTCCTCACTGTAAAGTCTTTGTAAACAACAACAAAAATCCCCAGGACTCTCCATTCAGAGATTAACAAGGAGTTAGGATGTTATCAGTGTAGGCTGATAATGGCCCAGCTGATGGGTGGATCTGGTAAGGGTTCTGAAAGAAGCCAAATGAGGCTTTTATGCTGAAACCCTCTTTCCAACAGCCTTGCCTGGGTGCAGCGTCACCTTTCCAGCGCGGGGAGAGCAGCTTGCCCTTCTTGGGCAAGGGAAGAGCAGGTTGCTCTGCCCGCTCTCAGGGCCTTAGCACCACTGCCCCGAGCAGGGCGACAGCGCAGGGACACTCCCACCTTCCCCGTCGCTCCAGTACCGGCATTCGCTGAGGCTCCCAGCTGTTCCACAAACGCTTCCTCACGTGGGAATATCTCGTGGGAGACACAGATGGGCCTCCAGCGAAGCACTCAGGCTTGGTGTTTTGCCTGCACGCAGGAGCTCCCGGTCAGTGCCCTCCTCCAGGCTGGGCTGCAGCAGAGCAGGGCAGCGCCGGGGGAGCCTTTCCTTGCTGGCCGTCCTGCCCCGGGATATGACACACTCATGCAGAGTCATTCCCTATTTTTACCGGCCTGACGTCTGAGTCCCGATCTGCACACCCAGAAAAATAAAAAGGATCTCTTTCATCTCCGTAAAGTCCAACCCTCCCTGAAAAAATCACAGCTATAACCTCCTCCCTGCCAGCCGTGGAGTCTCTGAAGGGTAGCACCAGCCTATGGAAAGGGGGATATTTTTTAATGAGGTTTTCCGAGAGGAGACAGGGAAGGAAGAGGGAAATATAGGGAGCTTTCTGTGCCCCTAGCACAGACAGATGAGGGTTGGGACCCTGGGTCTTCCCTTCGCTTCCTGGCTGCACAAACCCATGGCCACAACCCCGATCCCACTGCTCTTTCCTCCCACTCCGCCCGGAGCCGGGTGGTGCAGAGTAAGGGGACACATTTTGGCAACAGGAGATGTGACACAAACCAGTCGCCCACCGCACTCCTCCCCGGAGCTTTTATAACCCGTAGGCTTCTCCTCATTCCTCCGCGTTTCCCAAAGCGTCTGTCAGTTCTCGTTGTGCTGATCCCGGGCTGGCCTCTTGCGCTTGCCAAGCCCCAACCCCAGTGCAGCTCGTGCTCAGCGTGGTGCCCCAGCAAGCGCAGACATGTAGCAAGCGCAGGCCTGGGTTTTCCCTCCACCTATGGCGTTCCCATAGCACAGGGGAAGGTGTAAATTCAGGTGCTGTGACTCAGCACGGAAACCCTGCAAACGTGCCTGTCAGAAGGGCACTGGCACCAGCATCCAGTTTTCTATCCCTACGATCTTGGAGATTGTGACTGTTTGTGCATTTTCATGGGTATTTATAGAGCAAGGCACTGTCTAGACTTGCTTTTGGTTATGTTACTTTAGGGAGGGGTTTTACCTTCTGGCAGGAATATAAAAGCTCAGCTTGATTCAGCTTGTACTTTGAGCCTCTGTCTCCTGCCCCAGCCTCTGCGGGCACCAAGGGTCCTCTAGGGCTTCCTGGACTTCTGAGCTGGACCTAAATCATCAGCTCCAGCAGGAGAAGAGCCACCTATGAGCATGTAGGTGAGCGTGAGGGATCCAGATCCCCGGCTCTTGCTTCCCAGCCCACAAATCACACATGGGGAAGCTGCAAATGTTGGCACCTTCCCAGCACTCTTGCTCTGCGCTGCCCATCTACGTTTCTGAGGCTCTAAGGACAGCTCCATGCTGGCCCCTTGGCAGAGCAATATTAGGGACAGCGGACGCGGTGCCGAGGGCAAGCCCAAGCACCGGGAAGTGCAAGGGTGTCCCCTTTTCCAAACTGGGAAGTTTGCCTATGGAGTTTTCTTGTTTAAGCGCAAATTATTGTTTCACAGGAGGTCACTGAACAAGGTGCTGAGGAGGTGGGAGCAATCCTCAGCGCTGGGCATATGCAAAGAGTGAAAGGGCACCTAAAGAGGGGGGACATCATATAGAAAGTGGCAACCTGGGTTCATCAGACTTCCTGAGGGGTGGCTTTAGCTTCAAGGTATCTCAGCCTAAAAGAGCTGCTCACTTCCACCCCAGCTAAAGAACACCTTGTTCTTCCCTACTCTGACTTACGCTTTCTAATATAAATGGGTTATACATTAATTAATGTACCGATCTCAACTCAGGTTTGGCTAAATCCAAAACACCTTTCGGCCAGTGGCCAATGTCACCAGCCTGTTGGGCTGGGTTGTATTTATCCAGGTGTTTGTCTTCTGGAGAATCTCTGCAATGTGAAAAATGCAGTGTGCAGAGCAGGGAGTGTTTCTTGCAAATATCTAGCAGGTTGTACCCACAACCTGTGCCTCTTCACTAAGGTAACTTGCTGCATCAGAGTGCCCTGTGCCATGCATACCCCAAAACTACCCATCCGTCATGCTCACATAGCATCTTCCCAGCATGTAGGGATAATTTGAAAGGCTGGGAGGTTGGAAGGCGACAAGTAAAGTTCAGCATTTTCCAAAACCTCAGGCCTCTGTAAAGACACCACAAATAGAGCACAGAAAGAGGATGTGACTTGACCCAGGGCCACTAGACCCTTTGAGAAGTATCTGCTGGGTGTTTTCTGCTTTCTGCAGCAGGTTAATCCAGACTGCATAACCATGATTTGTGAGGCCTGATCCAAAAGCTGGAATGGAGATATTTTGGTCCTAACATGGGACAAGATCCTTGTTTGCTTGTCTTTATAGGGCAGCAATAATATGTTCACTCAGCTCCTTGGCTCTCAGCTCATTTGCTCAGGATATGGATTTCCCTGGCTGCTTTCTGATTAGCCCAAATAAAGAGGGTTTTTTTAATGTGTTCATGCTTCGGGAAGAAACTGTACAGAGCAGGTTTGAATTAGAGGGGTGGTTTCATCAGTGATGATAATGGACACAGGAGACCTGGGGGTAAATTCTCAGATTGTGTCGCATGTTTCCAGAGTGCCTCTTCCAAGCATTTATAAAGAACTAAAAAAAATTCTTGTGTGAATCTAGCTGTGAATTTAGGTGCTGGGTGAAAAGGAATGAGCCTGGGCTTCAGTCCCTCACCAACACACTGCAACACTGTTTTGTTCCTGGATTGCTGTGGGGATGGAACCTATTCTCTCAGCTGGATGCTCCGATGCGACGAGGGTGGGCGAGACAGGTCACAGAAGCTGCAGGATACTCCCTGGAGAGGATTCTGTCCCCTGGAGATTGAAAGGAGGACAAGCAGGACATGCAGATCATGGTGCCTGCTCTGCCTTGGCTCTTGTGGGTATGAGAAGACACAGGTTTGCATGAGAGTCTATCAAATGTCTGGACACACCGGTGTGAAGTTCCCTTACAGCCAGTGCCCCTGACCGATGGCGCTTGGTCGTCCCGCAACATTCGGCAGGTGACATTGTGTGGTTGGCAGCTGATATTTCTAACTGAAGCTTTATGTTGCTCCTTGAGCATTGCTGCCTGGCCCATCCACCCGGTGCTGCCTACGGGCCTCGCCACAGAGCTCCCGTGCCCTGGCCAGGCGCCCACTGCACGTATTCCATCCGCGTCCACACGCCTTGGTCTCCTGCCCTTGGTGCAGAACATTCCACATCCTCGAGTACTTTGCAAGTGTGGCAGAATGAAGACCTTCCCAACCATCTTCTTTTGCTTGACATGATGAGGACATAAGAGACCATGTTGCATTTTGGCATAGTCCATATGGTCCAAAGCAGTCAAGGCTTAAGGCAAAAGGCTTCCAACCTTATCTGACCCCATTTTTGTGACGCATTGGTTAGATCAGTGCCATCAGTGCCTTGGTTCTAGGTAGGAAGACACATTTCAGCACTAGTTTGCAGGTATTTTGGAAGCCCTGTCACACCAGGAAGATTTCAGCAGGATGGCCCATGGAAACAAAGATGAGTTCTGTTAGAAGTGCTCTAGGCCATACTAGGAAAGATATAGTATTATGCCTATATACAATGTTCATTTTTAGAGAAGGTCAGAGACATCTATGCAGTCTTGTACTTGGCAGTACTGAATTTTCTTCTTGACAAACATCAAAAGGTTTGGAGATCAAGCTTTCTGTTTGACATTAGCCTATGTCTCTTGTTAAGACTCTTGTTAAGAGCCTCAAGAAACCTGTGCATCCTGCTGTGCATCCACCTTGACCTCAGGGCAATATACGTGGGACCAAATAATGCAAATGTGTTACCAGCCCGAGGAATGGAAAGGGATAAGCAGGGAATCTAGGGTGCGACACAGCCAAGTGTCCTAAGCAAAGGGCATCCTTGCCCACCCATGCACCGCTCTCCTCAGCTTGCCTCTTGTTTCCCTTGCCATGTGTGCTTACCCCTCTGGGGAAGGAGGAGAAAAGAGCAGGAAGATCAGAAAGGGATCAGGAACCATCTAATCAGGGAAGCAGGAGCTACTGCTGATGCGGCAGCAAGGAGAAGACAACGTGAGCAGGAGCTCCAGGTGCTCCACCAAGGCGGCCTCTTGACTCTTGTGTGTTGCCTTGGGCTCCACACACAGTTAAGGCTGGTGTGTCCTTCATCGTATTCAAATCCAGCTTTCTCTCAATTTAGCAAAACGGTTACAAAGCCTCCGACCCCTCGGCAATCTGTCCTCCCCCTGCTCCGCTGGTGAGGATTCAATTAGCATCAGGCAATTTAAACGGAATTAAAAGCACAGGCTCTGTCCTGGTTTAACCTGGCCGGCATTGCACCACACCCTCATTTTGCCTAATAGATGTTTGCACACAGCTAAGGCCCCCATAACAGCATAAGAACCAGGCAAAGGCTAAATAATATAAATACTATATAAATATTATATAAAAAAAATGAATGGAAGCCAGTGGGATAGGTTAAGGTTAGGGTTCCTTTGCTTCCAGCGTGGTGCCCTTCCTCACACACAAGCACTTGGGCAGCAAGGAGACCCGTCCAGAAGAAAGTCTTCTGAAGCCCTAGCACAGTAAATGGGGTGCAAGAAGTACAATTTTGTGCCTATTTTATGCCGCTTCCCAGGTTACAGGTGTTCCTATAGCGCGTTTCCAGCAGGACATCTGGATTAGTGGTGACCACTTCTGACCATAGCTTATTTTGTCTTCTTCTAGGGAGCTTGGTGGAGTCCTTGGGTATTTCCTTGTTACCCAAAGATTGGCAGGGGTAGTAAGTGGAAGAAGGGAGCTAGAGTCATTGCATTAATGAGCAGAAATGCTCCCGGCTCTGATCATCAGCCGTGAGACCGATGTGATCAAACGGTGTAAAGTAAACAGAACAGAGCCGGGTTTATTAGAGCACGTTCCCTTTTCTAGCTATCTCATGCTAATGCACCCAGAGATCTGGCAGATAGGCACAGTGGGAGGACTGTAAAAGGAAACCAACAGGCAGCTATTAACAGAGGGAAAATTCACAGGTACCCAAGCCTGGGCACCGGGACGGTATTTATTACGCGCAGAGAGGTTGGCAGAACATCAAGCTGCTACTCCAGCACGTCTCTGATTTTATACCTGCGTGTGTGTGTGGGCATGCATGACAGTGCCATGGTTGTAGCAGTGTGCAAGGAGCATGCACACGAGCGGTGTGTTTTATCTGGAGCACTATGTCTCTATATCCATCTATATATATCTATATATCCGTCACTCTGACACAGGTGCTCTCCTCTTAAGAGCCTCAAAAAACCTGTGCATCCACCATGGCCTCAGGGCAAAAGATGCGGGACCAAATACTGCAAACGTGTTTCCAGCCTGAGGGATGGAAAGGGATATGCAGGGAATCTAGGGCACGACACAGCAAAACTCTGCAGCAGGGAGAGTCAGTCTCCAGTGGGGAAATCCCAGATGCCAGGGCTGACTCCAAAGTGGTTCCCCAGGAATTACCGGCCAATTTGGACTAAGATCAGTTAAAAAAAAAAAAAAAAAAAAAAAAAAAAGAAAGAAAAAACTTTGCTAGACAGCTTTGTCAGCTGCCAGGGATCTCTCTCATAGCACACTATGGTGCATACTAACCACGTTCAAAGGTCCCACCACAAGAAACTCTTGTGGAGACACTGATTGATTTTTCCCTTTGGGACAACAGGTCAACCTCCCAGTGAGATGGGCAAGGTTTCATCCAGGCAAAGGTAAAAGGAGGTGCCCGGTGCTCAGCTCGTATGGAAGTGGCTCCTGAGCTTTTCAAAATTCAAGTTTCAGAAATTTGAGGGCAAAAGCTTGAACACCTTGTCTTGAACTTCCTTCAGACTGCACACGAGAGCAGTGGTGTATAACTTGGATTCCCATAGAACACGTTTTATCCTATGTTTTTATCCTCCTTTCTTTTCTCTTGCTTTACTCCCCCCTTTGGTCGTGCTCTCAGAGCCTCAGTTCTCCCTTGGCTTCACATTTTTTATCAGAGAGGAGGAAATGAGCCCTGAACGAAGCCCTCCGCCTCTCACCACGCAGTCAGCTGTTTACAGGAATTTCTTCTCCTCTCTTTTGCTGCCAGGCAAGCAGCATTCACAGCTCCATCACATTTTGCTCTGCAAGGAATAGCCCGGTAGGAGTATTTTAGCAGCTGGTACAGAGCTTAAAACTGCCACAAGACACAAGATAATGGCAGAATATGCATGAACAAAAATGACTCAGGACACTTAACAGCCATGAGTGCAGAGGCCACAGTGATCCACACGCTTGTTAATGGCCTCTGGCAGGCCATAAAGCAAAGGTCACATCAGCCTGGGCTAAACCGTAGGCGCAACCACTTAGATAGAAAAGGACGTCCTGAAATATCACAGAACTCTGGGTGTGCCCGGGAGGGATGGGCGAGAGTGGGAAGGTGCAAGCACGTCTCAGCTTGGCCCTGGGCAAAGCCGACTCTCGGGCCACCTCTGCGAGGGGCAGTGAGAAACCTCCGCGGCACCTGTGGGAAGGCTCCCGGCTGCCCATGCCCGCGTGGAGGCCCGCGGTGGAGGCAGAGGGGGGACCCAGGGGTGCAGGGGGCTGTTTTCCAATCACTAATCCCAGCTTTTCTGCTTCCCTTGCAGCTGCCCGTCCTGTGAGGCGACATGAGTCTCAAGGGATCCCTCAGCAGCAACCCTGGCTCAGCAAAGTAAGGATTTCCCTGACTCCCTTTGGCTCAGGGTTGATACTCAGGGTCGGCTCTCAGGGGTCCTCACTTGTCCCCCAAGTCCCCAGTGTTCACCTTGCCCAACATGAGCACCTCACGGCTGCTTCCCTAAAGAGTTAGATCCCTCTGCCTCTCTCCTGCACCATGCTGTGAGCACCATGAGCACCACCCATCCTCTGGGGGTCATCACGATAGAGCAGAAAGGAGCCACTTGCCACCCACTGAGTCACTGCACTCAAGGCAGCCCAACCACAGGGCCCGAAACCCAGAGATGCCACTTTGATCTTCCCCCGCCTGGCCTGAGCCAGAGAAAACACCATTATCTCCTGGCTGTGCCCTCCTACATGCAAGCGAAGCACGGCCAGGGTGGGGTGGGATAGCATTGCCAGGGAGGCAACCCGTGCTTCTAGGCCTGCCATCCCACAACACAGGTATCCTACATACAATTAAGTCCTTCCGTATCTTGAGATGTTCTGTATCTGAGCGTCTGCCTTAAAGGAGTAGGTTTCAGCTCCTTGAAGGTTGTAGGAGCAAGACTAGGAGCCTGTGCCTTAATCTAAGCACTCACACTGCCTTGGGTTTAGGTGGACTCGGGTATTATGTGGAGGGGTCTCTATTTACTTAAATTACTCCTAATAGCAGCCCATGTTTATGGCTCACTGTGAACCACTGTTCTTAAAACAGCCCCTCTGGAAGGTCTGCTCTTCCAGGGGATGCCGCAAGTAAAGGTGAGTCTAGTGTCTGTCTCCTGTTTCCATCTCTTGGGTTTGGGGACAAGGAGCCCATGCCTGGTCCCCCAAGGGAGAACTGCAAGGATTCAATGCTGACATCAGCAGGTGCCACCAAGGGATCTCACAGTGTTGGAAGGAAAGAGTCACAGGGAATGACTCAGTAGAAAATAAAATCCATGAGTTCGCTTTCTCCTCCTGCCCTCCCTTGTGACTGGATCAGCCAGACATACCTGCACCACATTTGTTTGAAGTCCAGTCTTACTAAAAAGCACCGTGGGATCCATCTCTGACCTCTCCTGCCTACTAGTGAGCTTTCCACTTATCTGGCTTTTATCACCATAAAAAGCCCATTATTTGTGAGATCGGGCAGATGGGCAAATTCCTCCCCTTCCTCTTTGCAGACGTCTTTCCCATTTTTGAAGCCTACCCCAGCAGTTCCGCTGTCTTCTAAATCAAGAGCTTGAATTGGGTGACAATCAGAGAGCCCACACATTCATCACCTTGGGCAAAGGCCTGCGTTGCTTTTAGATCAAGGTTGCCAAAAGGCAAATAAGGGTTGCTCTGCCATTAAGTGAGAAGCAAGAACTGGTTACATCTTCTCAAAAAAAAAAAAAAAAAAAAAAAAAAAAAAAAAAAAGGAGGAGGCGGGGAATGAGCTTCAGGTGAGTGGGATGAGAAGCTCTTTAGCAGCTCAGCAGGAGTGGACAATTGGGTGGATGCAAAGCTAACGTTCTCCAAACCTGGTGGGACAAACCAGCTTTCCCCCATGTTATTCAATGTCCAAAAAGCCACAGTCACATTTCATGCTATCACAGCAGCATATGAGTTGCATCGTAAAGGCAGTTGTTAAAAGGAACCAGGACAGATGGTTTATTTGTACCTTCTTTTTTTCTTCCTTTCACAGTGGCAGCATGGGCAAAGCGGATGGAGCCGCCAAGCTGAGCGCAAAGGACCTGTATGGTAAGTTGTGCCCACAGCTGCGTTGGGCTGTTGGTAGAGTTTACCAAGTTGGTACTGCCAGAGAAGAACTAGTTGATGGGAAATTCTAGGAACAGTCTGTGCTTATTGCACATATCAATGTCTTCTCACTTATCTGTAACGGCTCTTTCAGGCTATACCAGTGTGTAGCATCTAGGCAAGCTGCTCCTCTGTTCCAGCAATAGGTAGTTTTTCACACTCTTCTCTAGTTACAGCTGTGTAACAAAGCCCAGCTCCACCCAGGCAAAATTCCTGCACACATCTAGGATTTCCTACTGCAAAGACATCTCCGGCTGCTGCCGTTTAGGGAGTTGTAGGCACTATCACCCAATCAAAGCCATGTGGACCTGGGCCTTGGTACTCAATGGCATGACCTGGCAGGGGAGCAAAAATGTCTCCGGCCTCCTCGCTGCCATCTCCTGTGCTTGCCACAGGCACAGCTGTGATTTTGGGACAAGCCTCCGCTGAGCACTGTTTCCTCAGGCTGCCCAGATCCTCTCCTGTTATGTTAGCAAGATAACCCGATAAAGGGCCTGACAAAAGAAAGCTTGTCCCCAGCAGGTTAATGATTATACTCTCTAACTACCCAGTGAACCATGGAAACTCTGGTGCCCTTTGGCTCTTTGGAAGTAGAAGGAATCTGTAGGATTGCTGCTTTTACAGAGCTTGATCTTCAGCTTGGCTTAACCACCATGGCTTCAGGAGAGCCAATGAATGACCCCATGAGAAGCAAGAGAGGATGCTTAGGTATCGATAACAGTTAACCCTCATCTTAGCAGCTCTCAAAGTGTGTCCCAGATGAAGACCTGGCCCATGGGGCAGGCAGGCATGGGCTGAACAAGCAGGAGGACAGGTGAGAAGTCCTCTCACTCAGTCAGCCAGCAGAGAAAAGGATAGGGGTTTTGTTTGGTGAAACACTAGAAGCTTTTAAAGTGCCTGGGTCTGCAAACGCTATGAGCAGAGCCCTTTTCTTGCCTTAGACTACAAGCCTACAGTTGTATTTCCTAATCCCCCCACGCCTGGGGCAGGTATGTAAACCAGCAAAGAGGAGGGCTGGGCTATTCTTTCATATCTTCCTGACAGAAAAATAAGTTCATTAAATCTTTCAAGAGCTGTCAATATGCCTGGTTTGCATTTTCATGAGGTACAAATAGTCTGCAAGAGCCCCTTGTTGGAGAGCTTAGATTTACCACAAATCGCCGTTTGCTGGTGCAAGGTGGTGGATGGTGCTTCACGTTTGTCCCTGGATAGTGATGTGGCTGCTCAGCGTTCTTGACTAGAAGTTTGTCCTCACAGGGTGGCCTGGAACAGTGTCCCCCCAGTGACCTATTTTGCCTTGGGAGAAGTGGGTCCTGGTGGGCAGGCAGGCGGTGCTTTTAGTGGATAAAATATTAAACCAAGTAATTGTTGACCTAGATTAGCTGCAAATAAATGATACATGGGAATAAGGATAGCAGAGAAATCTGGTGTTACCGGCCAAGGCTATTTGTGGCCTCAGTTCTACAGTATGGGCTAGCAAAAGGAAAAGGATGAAAAACTGCTTTAAAAACAAACACAGTTTCTCAAAGAAGTCAATATCAACACCAATTTTAACAATTTTTTTCATGGGCAAATTTCACTGGAGACCAGACCTCTCCCATTAGAGCTCTCACCTACGGTTTTCTGGAATTTAAGTTCATGGGTCAGATCACGTAAACAGGTAAAAGAGCATTTGCTCCTCTGGCAAAATCAGGTCCCACCTCTGAAGCAGGATGACCCAAAGCTGAGTTGGCCTTGATTATGTGATTAAAATGCTGCTGAGAGATATTTGGAGCTTACAAGATGGCGGTATTAAAGACAACTTAGGTGAGACCCAACAGAGTAGAATCCAGTAGAATAAGAGCATTGTGATCAGACTGGAGCAGAGCAACAACTTCAGGATGTACATCCCAAAAAACAAACCCAGGTGGATGGCAGAGGTTTATGCCAGGGAGACATCTGGCTCTGTGGGGTGCAAGGTCATCGCAATGAACTCATACCACACGTCCTAGCTGCTGGAGCACGTACGTCCAGGCATGGTGCAGCCTCGCAGCTGGTTATGGGTGGAAAAGGTGGCTGCTCTGGCGTCACACTTGGAATTTCCTTAATCTTTGTTGGAATTGCCTTGATGTTAGGCCTATAGCATAATACCATGTGGTGAAAGAGAAGAGTTCAGACTTCGTATTCATCAAAGAAATCTGTGGAGAAATTAACTTAAAGCCCTCATATATCAAACTATTATATATTAAACCCAGATATCCTGGGTTTTTGGTCAGGATTGGGCACATTTGCTAGGTGCCCAGCTGTCTGTTGAAAATGTTTTGGTGGCTGCAGGATGTTCTTGTCTGATTCGCTGTCTGAGGGTCTCCCCAGCAGTACGGGGGTATACCCAGATCACCCAGATGGAAGCAGGGGAAATCCCAGTTCTGAATTATCAGGGTATGAACCTGCTGGTATGGACAAGTTGGTTGCCCTAAGGTTCCCATAAGAGATCTTTCTTTGGAGCTTGATTTTCCACCAATAGGTCTCAAAAAGACATTACAAGCAAGATTAATGCTTTGCTGCCTGTAGTGCCAGGCACTCACTCAAATCCCTTCTTTGGGAATATTTGAAAATATTTGAATGTGATCCTATGCAATGTGCTCCAGGTGACGCTGCTTGAGCAGAGCTCTTAGACTAGATGATTTCTGAAGGTCCCTTCCAACCCCAACTGTTCTGTGATTCCGTGAAAGCTTCCATACATGTTTATCCTTACCTCATCCATGGACGGGCTAAGCAAAACCGGGAAAAATGGCAGAGCAAAACTAAGCAGGAGTCAAGAAAAAAATAGACACTGGATTTGCTAGGACAGTCCTACATTTTTGCATCGCTGGAGAGGCAAAATATATTGGCTGTACCTAAACCAGTGCTGGTGCATATGCATATAGGTGCACACATATCTTTGTTTCAGTTCTATTTGTTTCAGTTACAGACTGTATAATGATCAGCATCCTCGTCAGATTAAGGTAGGAAGGTAGGGGCAAGAGCAAGTGGACGGTACCTCCTCTGTGTGTGGGCACAGAGAGGGAAGCGCCGTCCTCAACTATCCCCCAGGGAGTATTTGGCTGTCATGAGAGCAGGATATTTATCCTTCCCACCACCCCCCTGTAAAGAAACAATATTGCACTCGCTCAGCTCCCTGTTCTGGAAGAGTCCGTGGCTGCTCGCAGGGAGAGCGTCCTGGCTCCATGGGCAGCAGGGAGAATGGCTGGCACCTATCGTGTTGCCACCTTCCTCAATGCACAGCAACCGGCTGAATAAATGTTAATGCAAACCATAAATAAGTAAAGCTCCTTCTCCACTTACTGGCTTCTGTTCTGAACCTAGATGAAACGCTATGGGGGGGAAACCATTGTGTCCCCAGCAGAAGCCAGGAGCAAGGCTGGGAAGGAAGTTTTTGCCCAGTGCTTTGTGCAGCAGCCTTCCACCAGCCTTTTCTGCAGTCACAACCTGGTGGACTTCTCAGCAAGCTAGTCCTTTCCCTTGTGAAGGATGTGTCACTGCAATCATGAGGAGATGCATATAGTTGAAGGGAGTTCAATGAGTGTAGTGGGTTTCACATGGGGCTGGAAGAAGGAAAGGGTTCTGCAGGGGTGTTTGGAGCAGCCTGTTCCTGTTCTTTTGCCACGTCTGTCCCTGTGCTGCTCCAGCATCTGCCAAGGGTCACACCTGACCTATTGCTTGGGTGTCTTTGCTTGTCACATGCCAGACGGAGCGGTGTCACCTTAGGTGCTGGGGTACACACAGCAGCAAGAGGCAAAGAGTGTTTGGGCTCCTGGTTGGGCTCTGTGGCACAAGGGTGGGACATGCGGAGGACAGTACTCATCTGGAGGCAAATAATTGAGCTACAACCCATTGGTTCCAACCTGCCTGGCTTCCTGCTTGATACACTCATCTCTGGGGAAAGACTAAAATTCACGGCGGGCAAAAGGCTGGGAAATGGATTTCACTGCCAGCAGCATTAGCAACGGGGAGTTGAAAATCAGCAGCCTGCAAGGCCTGGTCGCCTGACCCTGCACCCCTCGTAACCCAAGAAACGCTCTGGAGCTGTAACCGGAGCCGGGGCTCTAGCATAAAGACAGCAGCCGTTCCCACCAGCCTGGTGTGGCCAGGACAGGTATCATCTGCCCGGGGAGATGCGGAGCGGGGCCCAGGATGGGGCCTTCATTCCCCCGTCGTATAAGGAGGCCTCTGAGATGAGACTCGAAAGACCCCTGCATGGTCCCCAGATTGTAATTCCTTGACCTCTGCTCTCCTCCATTCTCACAAACTTGCAGATAACTTGAAACAGGACCTTGGGGTTGTTTTTGTGGGAGAACTATTACGGATAAGGCACAGGGACAAGAATTGGACGTCAACAGCCAGAAGAAACCACTGAAGAATTAAATTTATCTTTCCTAACCTTGAAGAACATCTAACAGAGAGCAGTATGGACGAACACAAAATCCTTCTCAAGTATCTTCTGATGCCCAGAGTCTTAGACTTGCTTGTGCCAACTCAGGAACAGCCCCCAGAGCAGAAAGACAGGAAAAAACTGACTCAAGACGGCCTTTCTTTTCATAAAGCTGCACCCTGAACACTCATTTTCTACTGACAGCTTGGCATGATGCTCAACAAAAGGAGCGTTAATTAACGGTTCTTGCTGCCCCAAACATGAGCTTGTTAATTATTTCAGCCGAAGCCCATGTGGCAGGCACAGTGGTAGCTCAGTGCTGCTGCTTCTTCCCCACAGCCCTCTAGGAGAGGACTTTGTACCTGGACTTGGGCTCTACGTGGACTGTCCATGGAAGCCGAACTGTTTGGCTTGGCCCAGAATGACATTCATCTCTAGCAGCACATGCTCCCCCAGCCTAAGGAGAGAGTTTGCTGCTGTTTAGTCACAGGGACATTTTCTTAAATGAAAGGTTGTTGAATAAATAGGCCTAAATACACTGGGAACAAAAGCTGCATTATTTAATACTGGAAACCACCCCCACTGCCACCACCAAAACCCAAACTTTTTCTTACAAATTTTTTTTGGTTTGATTTTGGTCCAGTAAAGCCAATTCCTCAGTTCTTTACATTGATCAAGATCCCTCAAATACTAACTACTAGCACCTTCTCTTCAAAAAGTATTCTGGAGTTCAAAAATACTGCAAGTAGTCATGAGAAACTCAGAAAAAATAATAATTTTGGGGGGAGGAGTGAAAAATAATTTGTCATCCAACTGGAGTTATAAAGGAAAAGGGAGTATCTCGTCTATGAGCGTTTTCTCAATAGTCTGATTATCTGAGTAGCTCCTGGGTTGGTGCCCAGTGGACAGGGAGCTACTGTACATGTTGCTTTACGTTCCCGCATTCCTTGGCAAGCGGGATACAAACACGCAGTGTTACTCCATGTCCACAGTCCTTGCACAACCCGGGAGGTGGGTCAGGTTTTTATTTGCTCTCCTGGAGTGGGTTGTGTCTCCAGCTAATAAAAAAGGAATGCAAGCGCTTGGATTTGAGCGAGTGGCAAATATTAAGGGTTCTGAGGAGGAATTTGGCCTCATGACATCTGCTAACGGCTGCCGACGCTATCGGCAAACTCGCTGACCCAAACTCAACGAGAGCCTTTCCATTCATTTCAAGAGCTTCCAGGTCATGCACTAAAGCCCCATCAGAGTGACAGCGCTGCCATGTCCAGATTCCCGGCAAACTTTACGGACAATTTCTGGCAAGGGCCGAGAAAAATGTGCCATGTTTGTAAGAGGGAAACCAAGGAGCCTGGCGCTTCAAAAGGAGCTGCAGAGATGCTTCCAAACCAGAGCATGGGCAGCTGTTCAGATGCATCTGGGCGTGTGCACCAAACTGTAGGTGCAACACAGCACCCATGCAAGCAGCATTATTCCAATCTCTTGCAGTTTTTCCTTCCCTGAGACAGTCTTGCACTGTGGAGGAGAGTGGGGCAATGGGTGGCAGAGGGCAGTGTATCCCACGAGTCTTCCCCAGCACTGAGTCTCTGACAGCCGGTCCTGGAGACTCCCGAGCAAGGAAAGCTCTGCAACAGTCCAGGCAATGTGCAGACCTGCAAGCCAAGAGCTCAGGTGCAGCAGGTCTGTGTAGGGCCAGGAAGCAGGTCACAGAATCACAGAATGGTTGAGGTTGGAAGGGACCTCTGGAGATCATCTAGTCCAACCCCCAGCTCCAGCAGGGACCCCCAGAGCAGGGGCACAGGGTGGCATCCAGGTGGATTTTGAAGATCTCCAGAGAAGGAGACTGCACAGCCTCTCTGAGCAGCCTGGGCCAGGGCTTTGGCACCCTCATAGCAAAGAAGTTCTTCCTCACACGGAGGTGGAACTGCCTAGGTTTCAACTTGTACCCATTACCCCTTGTCCTATCACTGACCATCACCGAGAAGAGCTTGTCCCCATCCTCCCTACATCCTCCCCTCAGGTACCTATACATATTGATGAGATTTGCTCTCAGTCTTTTGCAGGCTAAACAGGCCCTGCTTGCTTAGTCTGTCCTCATACGATAGATGCTCCCATCCCTTAATCATCCTTGTGGCCTTACGCTGGACCCTCTCAAGAAGCTCCACGTCCCTCTTGTCCTGAGGGACCCAGAACTGCACCCAATACTCCAGTGCGGCCTCCCTAGAGCTGAGCAGAGGGGCAGGATCCCCTCCCTGCCCTGCTGGCAACACTCCTACTGGTGCAGGCCAGGATCCCATTGGCCTCTTGGCCACGAGGGCACATTAGTGACTCATGGGTAACCTGGTGTCAACCAGGACTCCCAAATCCCTCTCTGCGGAGCTGCTTTCCAGCAGGTCAATCCCTAATCTGTACTGGTGCCTGGGGCTATTCCTCCCCAGGTGCAGGACCCTGCGCTTGTCCTTGTTAAACCTCATGAGGTTCCTCTCTGCCCAACTCTCTGTGCTGTCTAGGTCCCTCTGAATAGGTCCTTGACTAACCCTGCAGAACCTGGAGCATCCTCCTGCCCCATAGAGAAGGGAGGACCTGTGAGATTAGCACACATAGGTGACCCGATTGCCGGATGAGATCTGGCCTAGTGCTCAGATCCTGGGAATGGATGTTATTTCATAAGGCTGCTTTGTAACTCAGGCCCAGAAAAACTAGCATCCAGAGGCATTTGCTGCTTTGTTTCTCATTCAGAGGGCTGTGTGCTGACCTGTTGGCTTAGCACAAGAACCCGCTCACACTACATGGGCAGGTTACTATTAGGAGTGTGTGCACTAATATAAAATAATATAGATAATACAGAAAATTGACAAGTGCCAGAAGGCAGCAGTTAGGGCTTTTCCTATGTTGTTTTAATGGACATGGAGGCCAGAAAGGCTCTAGTGGGATAGAAGGAGTCTGGGGGAGGTCCTTGACCTGGTTTTGTCAGTCAGATAAACGTAATACTGCATTTCACCTGCATTTGGGTTGTGGGCAGGGTTTGAGCCCGCAGTTCTTAGAACAGCATGACTTTGCCAGAAGTTTGGTCGTGTTTCAACAACAGGATAAGAATAGGTTAGAGACGTGGAGAACCGCTTGAGATGTGCAGCCATACAGGCCCACAAAGGCTGACAAAAGCACAAGGAGGCTGATGTCAAGCAGAAACTGCTCATTTTTCAAGCCATCTCATGACTGTTTGGATCCTGATTCATGACTGAGACGGGACAGGCTCCTCTCATGCTCCTACTCATTTGCTCGCTGAAGCTCAGCCCGAATCGCAAGCTAGGGTCTGTCTTTGGAAAATAACCCAGGGAGGGCTGTATCCCACAGGGGTTGTGCAGGTATCATTCAGAGCAAAGGTGCTACCAGGGTGTTATGGATATACCATGTCATGTGCACTGCCAGGCTGATATTATTCTTAGATTCATTACAGACCACTTCACATACTCCTTGTCTATTCCCCCACATTTCCTACTGTGTCTTCTGCCCAGCAACAGCAAAACACAAACATGGGAGGCTCCGTGAGTATCCTATGTGATAAAATGTCCTAATTAATCAGAGGAGGATGTGCACAGAGGGGATCTCGAGGCCTTTGCAACTCTGGTATAACTGGCTGCATTCGTCAGAGGCACCGGTTCTCACCACGATTTTGGCCCCGACCTAGAACAAGAGCGTAATTGAGTTTTGTTTAGAGCAGTCAAAGGAATGCAAATGGAAAGGAAAAAGATGCTATCTGGGGACTGAGTGCTGGGATCCTGCCTGGAAGTGGCTTGCGAGCCCCCAGGCAGCTCAGCCTAGTACTCCCGGCATCCAAATTCCTCCCGAACTCCAAGAAAAGAAAAGGAAAGAAAACTCTGTCACCCATTAACAGCCTGGGAAAAGCAGAGCCCACCCTGTTCTGCCTGTGCACCCTGCGCACTGAGGCACAAGCATCTGCTGCATGCAGCGCTCCGATTTTCCATGCTCAAGCCCAGGTGCATTGTATCGGGGATGCTCTGCCCCGTTTGCTGAGCACAGGCCACACGTTAGGTCACCAGCTCAGTCCTGCACTTCCTCACGCCATTACAAACGCCAGTTGACTTCAACAAAGTGACTTCAGCTCCAAACTGAGTGCCAGAGGGCAGAATTTATCCCGCTAGCCGCTATCTTGTGCACACACTCTGCCAGGGTGAAGGGAGTGTTTACACCCACGTCCTAACTCCCTGGAAAACAAAAAAAAAAAAAAAAAAAGGGCGTTGCATGGAAATGGGGAGAAAACTTGGCACTGAAAGATGCGTTTTGGCTTCCTGCAGCAAACTGATAACCACGTCTCTCCAGGATGTGAATTGATCCTTCTTTTTTCTTTCAATTATTGTCTTTTATTCTTTCCACTCCCTAGCATAAAATCAAACAGGACATTTTTGCCTTCCAGCCAGAAATTTAGCCTGCTATTGTGGAAGTTCAGCTCCACATGCAGCTTTCAACCTAGGGTAAAATTTACCTCGTGACCTCTACGGTGGTCTGAACTTGTTCTGTTTCCTCCTGCGGCCACTGATGCCAGGGCAAAACATCATTTCCCCAGTGCTCTTTACCCATAAGATATTGGTGACAGATAACATTCTTCAGAGAATGGCTTTGCTGTTTTTCTCACGCCTCTGCATACCCGGCAAGAAGAAAACCAAACGGTTAGGAAGGGACTGAATGACTAAGCTGAACTCTGTTACAAAATCCCTTTTTTTCCTCGTGAAAGGGGTGTCTTAGGGCTTATTGGCTTGACTCCTCCAAGGCAAGAAGGACCATTTCCCTTAAGAGAACGGGTTCTATATGTGTCACTGCACTTGCATCCTTCAAACCCTTTTGAATGATCCACGCTGGTCAAACACAGAGCATTTGGCTTCAGTGACAGAGTGACAGCGCCCTGGCATGACCAGCGCTTGCTCTTGAGCAGCAGATCAAACCAACCACTCCCCCCGACCGTGATCCCTGTGCCACGAGTTTGATTTTCCACCTGACACCAAAAGTGAGGGACAAAGCTCTATTGACGTCCCTGCCTCTTTGGCTATGTTGGCAGACCGAAGGGCAAGAAAAAGAGTGTAGTAATGGTCACTCTGTGGGATGGTGCCAGCTTTTATCACCTTCAGGTGTTTGCTGTACCCATGCCAGGGCCCTGCAGCAATCCCGCCTTTGCAATCCAACCCATATTCCATCCCAAAGGCCTTCCACAGCTACAGCCTCTCAAGCCGCTGATAACTGACTTAAACAGCCGTGCATTGGCATGGTGAAACTCATAGGAGTGAGTTTTGTGGGGAAAACTGACTTAGTGTGGGGTTCCCTGTGGGGTGTTTTATGGTGTTTTAGGGACCTGAAGGAGAGTTCAGCCCTGCTCTATCCTGGCTTCCTGCTGTGCTCTGTGCTCCGACAGCAGCTGCCACCCGATCACAGGACAGTCACCTTGATATTCCTGCGGCTCTGCTTATCCCAAGGGGATTGCAGACACTCTCTGCCTGCCGGGGCCGCGGTGTAGATGAGATAACGGGTTACGGCGCTTGGGTTTTCTCCATTGCGCGGTGCTGTGGAAATGCGAAGAGCGAGAGGTGTCGGGTGAACCAGGAGGGAAATTAGCTAATGCTGCTAATGCGCCCGTGTTCATCCATATGAAACGAAGCAGATGATAGAGGACAGAGCTGTGCAGGAGGGCAGCGAAGGTGCCCTGTCTGCTGACGGCTTTTCCCAAGAAGGGAGTTCACCTGTTTAACATAAAGGATCCCATTTTATCATCTCGCTTTAAAGAAAACAACCACCACCTCCCCCGCCCCCCCCCTTTTTTTTTTTTAAAGTGTCCACACGTCCCAGCTAGACATGACTTGAGATGGTGATTTGCAGGCTGGACCCTTAAAACTTCTGGATTTAAATAAAAACTAAGCACTAGGCAAGAAGGAGACTTCAATTATTTGGTCCCCAGCTGTCACCTGAAAGCCCTGATGCCTTCAGGCAGCTTGGCTACTTTGGAGGATGCTGGCGAGGAGACAGAAAAAGGAGAGGTTTCAATGGGGGGGCCAGGTAGAAGCCGACAAGATTGAAAAGATTGCAAGGAAAAAATAAACAGACATCTTAAAGAAAGGCACAGGAAGGAGAATATGCAGAAACACTCCCTTCCTTGGCCTGGGCAGCTTCTGGGACGTCACTTGAATGGCATCCTGAGACCCCAAAAAAAGGCACATTGTTCTACTTCCGTGGCTCATAAAAATAATGCAGAACTGGAGAAATTCTCCATTCTCAAGGAGAAAAAACAAAGGGCTCTGGGAAGCTCTGCATTTTCTCCCCTCCTTCCTTTATTTCATTTGTGATTGTTAGGTTTGTGAAGGAGAGAGCTGGAGAAGCAAGGGGTCAGTTGTGCATTTGTTGGAGAGGCATGAAGCTGTGTGCAGGGCTGCTGCAGTGAGGGGAGGAAGAGGAGGAGCGCGGTCCTAACGCTCCCTCCTGCCATCCTGTCTCCCCACTTTGCCTCCCCTTGGGGACTACCAGCTCCCAGCACTCCACGCCCTTCTTGCCCTCACATAAGAAACCTTGTGTTTGCAGACTGACCACATTGGCCCTTTTCCACTCCCTTTTACAAAAAGGAAAGGAGGGAATGTCTTAAAATCCAGAACTCGCCTCCCATCCCACACAGACGTGGTGTTCTCATTTCCATTAGTGTCATCTATTTACATGCGCAAAGCCCGGGGAGGAAATTGAGGTTAGTGAGAGAGAAAAAAGTTACTCACATTAGACACCCATCCCCACGGATACGCGGGGCCACGTGCCCTTCTCTTCCAGACCTTGCCCCACATTGCAAATAGGGCAGACTGCAAATAAAACCCAGCAGACAGAAAATGCCACTGACTCTTTAATGAGAGTCTTAAGGTGACAAGTGGCTGTGCTGATATATGGATTAATGCACTTAAGGTCGCTACTGCTTGAGCGGGAAGCTGTGCTGCCTGCCCGAACTCTTTCCCCACGAAACTGCCTCTGATTCAGCACTTGCAGTGTAAAAGACACTGGCTCAGAGACTTGCACTGTTAGGTAATGTTTCTGCCAGCGTGTCCACCAATAAATCATTTCCTCCTGCGAACAGCAGCCCCTTGGGTGCTGCCAGGAATTAGCCCTTGAGGTGAAGCGTGCAGCTCTAATTTGGGTCAGAGAGGCACAAGGTGCAAAGTACGCGGGCGTCCCGCTGAGTGAGAGCTTCTTCTCAGACTTAAAAAGAAAAGTCATCAGCAATTGGCTTCCACCAACCCTTCCTGAGCTTACTGAGAGCTGCCGAGTCCCTTTCCATGCCTCCAAGCCCCCCTTTTATACAGCAAGGATGCTCCGTCAGTGGAGGAGCCCCTGGAGAGGCATGTGTTGAAAACCTGGCTGTGCTGGTAAAGGAGGAAGGTGAAAATCCCCAGCAAAACCACCAGGAAAGCAATCCTTGGGTCCATGCTAGTTCTGGAGGGACACCTGCTGGCAATGCTCCAAGAGCCCCAGCCAGACTTGGAAATGTGCTAAGTCCTCCATGCTAGCTTGCCTAATAAAGCCTAATCAAAATACATCTATGAGAGAGATGAAAAAATAATGCAGGGGAAAAAGATTCATACTAAAGCAGTGGAATCAAAACCAAAAACGCACTGTGAATCCGCACGTGGCCCAAGCCCTGCACCCGCTTTCACCACCTCTCATGCCCGAGCAGCATCTCATGGCCTGAGCTCAGATCGGGGACAGCTCACCGGGGCTGGCACTTAGAAACTCCGCAAGGAAACGCTGAGAAGACGCACCAGCCCCTGATTAATTTCCACTTGTTTAACTAAAACCAGTTCTTAGCCACCCTCCCGGCCAGCTCTCTCATTTCAGAAACCCCAAATTCCCACGTGGCGTGACCTAAATCAAAGTAAGCTGAAATAAGAGTGCTCCCAGGGGCTGCTTCCAAATCCTACCTATTTTTATATAGGCACCTGTACACCTGGGCACGCAGCCGCATGCTACATGCAGGGGCACACACGCAGATGAGGAACAAAGTGACTAATTTGAAGAAATCCTGTCCATTAGCACCAAGGTGCCTCTAAAATAGCCTAATTCCCAACAACTTTCCAATAAATATCAGTAGCGAGTTCAAGGTGGCCTCTCTTTGCACATAACCTGCAGGCAGATGGCTTAAACAGCAGCTATTTAGGCGAGCAGTGAAGGCAAAAGGGCCCCATAAATAAGCTAAGGCCCCAGATTGGTGCTTTTTTTCTGGACTTTTTCTGCTCTTGTAACAGCAGCGCATTCTGCTCACTGCAACCTGCACTCCTCCGGCAGCAGAAAAACAGAAACACAAGACACAAACAGGGGGACAGCCCCAACCAGCACTCAAACTCCTTCTACTCTTTGAATTGAGCTCATTTATTCAGAAGGGAAACAATTTACAATAAAAAGATTTGGGGAATTTTATTAAATTGCTATTAAAAATATGAACAACAACAACAAAAAAACATTTTGGGAAGTTCTGCATGAGTGTTGGGCCACCTCACCAAAAGATCCTTTAAAAAAAAAGAAAAAAGAAACTGTCCATTGGCTGCATTACTGACTGACTTTATACCGGAATATCCATTTTTAGGCACCAATTTCTCTAATGTGAAATTTGTTAAATGAGAGCATATGGTCCACATGTGCAGAAAAGGGAAAAAATAGAGAAGCCAGCATCCTGGAGAAGGCATTAAAGAGAGCTTTGAAACAACCCACAAACACGCTAGGAATAACACATACTTCTTTAAAACATGAGCAACCCTAACATTTGCTGTGGAATTCCCTTGGTTGTAACCTAAGGCAAGATATTCTAACACAGTTCATATTCAGCTTTGGAAAGGTGGAAAAAAAATCTACATTTTCTAAGCAAACCAGGGATCACAGGATGGCCTCTGCTTTAAGGAGGATGCTTGGAGTTCATTCAATCCCAAATCTGGGTAATTATTCCTCTCCTATTCTCCCAAAGGGTTTTGCAACAAATCACTGGACATGTGCCAATTAAATAAGGGGTAAATGCCTGTAGGATTGTATTCAACAGTCTCATGAAAATCCAATTATTTTTTCCCGATTGTTCCTTACTGCCGCTTGCCGGTAAGACCTGTGGGAAGTAATAAAGTTTCATTGCCTCATAATAATCTCGTTCAAGAAATTCAAGTTCTGAGTGTCTGGCCTTGATCCCTACAACCCTTTTGGTTTCGACTTTGCAGCCCAATACTGCACCCTGCCAGAAACAGCAAGAGAACAAGCTAAAAGAGGAGCCAGGATGCTTTATTTATTTATTTATTTCCTGGAAGACAATTTAAAAGTGCAGTTACAATCCAACTAGTGGGTAGCAGTTGGATTTTTTTTTCCTTATGCAGATCCCAGCTCCGTGCCAGACTTCTCAGGATGTTCCTCACATCCTTAGACCTCTTTTGAGAGCTTTCTGTTTATTTATTGTGTGTGCCTTTCCTTTGGATTAACTTTAATTTCTTCCACAAATGGTGCTCACCTCCAGGAATCAGATTTTCAGCAGCATTAAGGGCAAGACACCTAATTTACAAATCCATATGCCAAAGGTTAATATGTTCTGCTGTTCCCAACAATGCAGCTGCAGCAGGAAGCTCAGGGATTGCAAGACAGTAGTGCCCCATCATGAAAGCTGTAATTCTTAGCTCCCAATTTTGCCATTAAACATAAGTCTTGTTTTCTTCCTCTTCTTTTTTCTTTGCAGAACAAAGGAAGAAATACTCCAATTCCAACATCATTATGCACGAGACTTCCCAGTACCACGTCCAGGTGAGTCAGCAATGAAACTTTATGGGACTGAGCAGAGACTCACGTCAGTGATAGAGGCTGGTAATGTTTCCTTTTCCTGGAACTTCATTAGGTCAAAGAGCGGTAAGAACCTTCTTATATTAAGCAAGTGTCACTCCCAACACTCAGGGGGAAACAAACAGCAAAGCTGCTTGAAAGTTTCATTTCTCCTGCAGGAAAGTGGAATTCAGTCCTTGCTGAATAATCAAGACACAGCAAACTACAGGAGTAGAGAATGAGGATAAAAAGATGTTAAAAACATAAAGATAGTTCTCCCCACCACAGTTATAGACGTGCCTGTCCAAAGCCCTTCACCACTAAGGCCTAGATGAGATGAGAAAGACGAGACTCCTGGAAAGGGCAGTGCTCTGTGAGGTCCGTATTTTAACAAGCTTTCTGTTCTCTGGTTTATGGCCCCAACTGAGCAAAGGGCTTAAGTACACACTTAACTTTGAAATAGCAGTTTAAACCTTTAACAGTTTAACCTGCTTAAAAATGAAATTTAGATTTTAAGATACGCTTGTTTGGAGAGAGGCTCTGGTTTCCATCTGGTAGACTAACTGGGTGACCAGCCACCGCTACTGACCCAAAGACCTGCCTTCCATGGCAGACAAATGGCTCTGGTGACACCAACCAAGAGACTGCTATACAACGCTGCCCTTGCCTCCAAAACCAGCTATGGCCATTTGCTAAAAGGACAGGACCCCTTTTTCTTCGTGTGCTCTCTCCTTTATTTCAACTACAAGCTGGACACCCTGCCCTTGTTTCAAGGTGTCATGAGGAACCCCAGAGTGAGCTCTACCTAATGAAGTCACTCGTGGAGGCAGAGAGGGGACTTTAAACAGCTACATGGACACGAGTCCTTCAGTAATCATGGCATATGACATTCAGTTGTGAGTCTCTGCCCTGAACTTTGACCAAGGCAAACAGGATTTCAGTGGCAGGCAGTGAAGCAGTGGGAGGCTTTCTCATAAAAGGCATTTTACACCCTCCAAGTAATCTATAAGCTGATCAAAGTTTAAAAGTGCAGGGAGTCACTGCCTCTTCTTAGAAGAGTTACTATATTTGAAGCTCCTTCTGTGGATCAAAAGGGTTTTAAATGAGGTAAAGTGAATGTCCTCACTCTACCAGTATCTAAGCAAAACAGAAAGGATTTTTTTTTTTAATAAATCTGAGCTGGACCCGTAGATTTACCCTCCATGAAAATTAACTGATGTAACAGTAAATACCATAGGAATTTATGAAGACTGTAAACCCAGCAGTTAAAATCATAGAGCAGATAAGAATGCTGGTCATCAGGTATAAAGCAATCCAGTTCATTGCTCAGAGAGCAGAGAATTTGTCACCTCTGCACAGATAATATTGACTTTGCGAATACCTTTCGTGCCGCATTTTATAGTTACAGTAACACATACCTGAGCTGTTGATATTTGATTGCAAGACCAACCCCAGCTTTCGGTATACCTGCTCAAATAGCTGCCAGGAGATTTTAGATACTGCCTCACCCAATACCTTCCTCGCTTTATGAACACAGATTTGGGTCTTCACTTGAAATCTCCAGTGTTTGAGTTTCTTCCCTTCTCTATCTGGCCCCACACCTCTCTCATCTACTCATTAATTACTCCGCTACCACCTTAACACCAAAGCAGTCATCACACATTCTCTCCCTTCCTAATTCCTACTATCCAAGTCCTATCATATTCCCCCTGGGGATCCTCTCCCTAGGGCACCAAACTTGACGGGGATGTTGTGGTCTTTGACCACAGCATTTAAAGAGAGCTTCTCTCTTTGCACCCACCTCTTCTGGAAACAACCATGACTCCAGTTATTGCTTGCAGGTCCCTGAGTCCATCCAAGGCTCAGGTGTCTCTTTCTGAAGCTGCTTCCCCTCAAGTCTGTCTGGCCTGTAAGAGACACAACGTATTAAGTCAGTCCTCTAAGAAAAAGCCTTTTTTTTTTTTTTTTTATCTATGTCTGGAGCAGTGGGGGCTGATCCCAACACAACAGCACCATAGCAAAGAGTTGGTACCAGAAAGAAACACGTGCTTGGCCTTTCCAAACCATTTCCTGTCCAGCATTCAGCTCCCTTGGAGCCCCAGGAGCAGCTGCAGGCACAGCTGGATTGCCCAAACCCTCCCTAAATACAATTAGCACCAAGCGCGAGGTCTGGATCAGCGGGTGCTTCAGGACACAGATAGAGCAGGGCTGGGACCACAGGCAAGTGTCATCCTGTCCGGGACATTACTGCCTCATCGGGGCTGCCCCCAACCCTAGTGCACCCATCATCCGCTGCAGGACAGCACAGGAGGACAGCACGGAAACCAGCTTGGCCATGGAAAGAGCCTTAAACTGGGCTTACGGGACAGGCAATGGGAGGCCTGAAAAGCAACTTCCGGCAGCAAACCCAGCCAAGCTCCCGTCTGGAGCCCACCTTGGCCTAGACCAATGACATTTGCCCATGGTTTGTGTGAGTTTTTTGCCCAGGACTTATTTCACACAGGGAGATCTGCTCCATGAATCAGCTACAAGCTAAGCTCACAGAGTTAAGCTTAAATAGCATGCCTGAATTTCCAACGCAGTTTAAAAAACCCCGGGGCCCAACCTGTGTGTACAAAGCACTTGAAAACACACACGGCTGGATGGGAGCCAGCGCTGCTAGAATTGACAGAGGATGAGATAAATATGCAAGTGGTGAAACTCGTTATGAAAACCCGTGTGTGTTATGAAACTCTAATCTTTCACCACCCTGGACGGACCAGTACGGACTGGTACGACCAACCAGAACGGAAATCTTTGGCAGGGATTCCTTCATGCCCATGCTACCAAAAACAGACAGAAAATAATCCAAACTTTTGTACACACACCAACAAAGCTTTTTTGCTTGTTTTCTCTTCCTTTCCTCCCAAACTCCAGCACTTGGCCACCTTCATCATGGACAAGAGCGAATCCATAGTGACGGTGGACGACGCCATTCGAAAACTCATGCTGCTCAATTCCAAAGAGAAGATCTGGACGCAGGAGATGCTGCTGCAAGTGAACGACAAGTCCATCCGCCTCCTGGACTGTGAGTCGCAGGTACGTGGGGGACTCCAGGGAAAGCTCCCCACAGGCTGTTGGGTTTGGTGCTTGCCCTTCCCCTTCTCCTTTGGATGACAATTCCTCACTACCAAACTCCACTCCTGGGTGGCTCATTTAAACTCAAATGCAGGCAGCTGTGGGCTGGTTCATTCATGGATCCAGAACACAGATGCAACGCAGACGGATGATGCCTTGAGCTGTGCTCCAGGCTAGCAGTAAAACACCTTTCCGTGGGAGTGATGCAGACTTGCAGGTCGGTGGAGACCTGCCTACAGCATGAGCAGAGAGGGCACGACCCATTGCTCGCAGTGTAGCACCTGCAGAAACTCTGCACAGCCTGTGCTTTAGCGGTGGGAAAACCAAAAAATACTAGTCCAAAGGCAGCGTCAGGGAGCCAGTGGGAGGACAAGTCCTAGCACGGCTGTTACCCGCAAAGCATCTTCCCCATGCCCTGCTAGGACATGCGACAAGGGCAGTTGAAGCACAGTCAGCAATGGCAAACACTGAGCTCAACTGGTTGCAACCTCACCACTCCACTGCCCGACCCCATGTGCTTTCTTTTCCAGGAGGAGCTGGAGGAATTCCCTCTGCCAACAGTCCAGCACTGCCAGACGGTGCTGAATCAGATGCGCTATCCCTCCATCCTGCTCCTGGTGTGCCAGGACTCGGAGCAGCACAAACCCGACATTCACTTCTTCAACTGCGATGAGGTGGAGGTGAGCACAGCACCTCCTGGCCGGTGGGGTGAGACGGGATGTGGGGTGCTGGGGCCTGCAGGCAGACACCCTTCTGCACCGCTGGGCCGTGCAAGTGTGCAGGAATGCTGGCTGCATGGATGGAGGGATATGCCAGCATGCAGGGATATGCCAAACACCTGGGAGCTCCTTTCTAGCCCCACTTTCCTGCCCGTGGCACCAGGGCTGTCACCAGCACATCCATGCCAGCATCACAGCACCTCATCCCACTGCAACACATGGTGGCAGAGCAAAAATGCCTCCTGCCTCCCCTCTGCCAGCCATTTCTTCCCTTGCCCACTTGGAGCTACCAACAGTCTCCAGAATAAACCCTACCCCTTAGTAAAACCTCCCTGTTTTTGTCTCTGAGGCGGAGATGGTTCACGAGGACATAGAGAGCGCCCTGGCAGACCACAAGCATGGAAAGAAGATACGGCCACAGACGCTCAAGTAAGTACTGCACGGGCTGCAGAATGTAACTGGGAGTAGGAAGAGCCCCGTGTTCACATCTCCTGGGGAGAAAACTCAGTGTAGAGGCAGCCACACCAGCCCCGGGCCCCACGTGGATCCAGGTGCCCTGTAAGATTTTAGCCAGCTCAGGGTTTAAAGCTGAAGGAGAGAGAGATCTGATGGCAGGAAAGTCTCACATACCCTTCTGGGCAGTTTTACCTTAAGGAAGTTGGAGGACAAGCCCTTACTCTCTTGCCTTGTTGCTGCAACAGAGTCCAGCTTCAAATTCCCTGTCAAATAAATATTATAAAGGCTGCAAATGAGACTCTTCCCATAACTGCTGTCTTCACGAGGAATGGATATAAAGCTCACTTAGGCCTGCTAGCTGAGTCCCATGGCAATTTGTAGTGCATCTGAATTTTGGCATTTGTCATTTTTTTTTTCCCATGCTCAAAACATACCTCGTGTTACGTGCCTGGGAATGGAGGCTCATTCTGCCGTGAGCCGCCCCTCGGGGATTTTACACACTGAAACCAAACACTCTGCAGGAATGGTTCTGCTGGCTGTTTTCAAAGAAGGGGGCTTGAATGTTGTGACAGAGCCAGGAAAAAAAATTGGTTCAGGCTGCTGACTCGGTACAGGGCATCTCAGCTGCCTCCCAGACAACCTCTGCTCTGAAGGAGCAGCCAAAAGGGCCCTGCCCCGCTACCAAATGATGTTTCTGGAAGTGCAGGTCTTCCAAGCCGAGCATGGCAAGCCCTACTCAAACCATTCAACAGCTGGAGCTCTCCTTTGCCAAAGCTGTGGGTATTCTGCTCGCAGCCTCCCTTCCCAATGCCGGGCCAGGGGGGCAATGTAAATAGCACCCCCTGACGTGTCCCCTCCTTGTTCCTGCTGCTGCATTCCCGGGAGCAGCCGCTGACCAGCTCTGCTGGTTGCCTTGCAGAGCAAACCAAGAAAAGATAAAGCAGAGACAGTCGATCCTGCCAGCGCCTCAAGGGCCGGCTCCCATCCCCATCCAGCACGACATGCGAGGCTCCCCCGTGAACCGCAACCGCGTGGCGCCGCCTTCCCAGCACGATCCAGGTACCTTGGGGAACAGCAAATGTGTCCCGGGAGCGGGTGACTTGCCTGGGAAAAAAGGGCCTGAGATGGTTTCAGGCCTTGCATTGCTGGAGCCCAATGTTTTTTCACAATGTTACAGGGACTCTACCAAACACAACATTTTGTTCCATCTCTGGCTGTGTTTTAGAAATGCCTAAAAATTGGGCAAACAGTTCAGCTCTCCGGGTAGCAGGAGGCTGCTGCTTCTAATGGCAGCTCAATAAACGAAAACCCAAAGCTCCTCAGAAATCTTTGCAGTGACCTCTATATTTGGGGGATAGTGAAATTCCCAAGAGGGATGAAAGCTCTTCATGAACCTGAGTGAACACATGAAGCTCATGGCAGGTACCACAGACACCACTTATCTTAAAAACGTGAAGACAAGATAGGCCTGGCTTGGGAAGGCAAATTCTGGCCCCACTCACTACACAGGAGGCAAAATTTCACCTACAAAAATGAGGTGGTTTGCACTAATCCTAGAATCACGAGTGAAAACACAGATTTGAACCCATCTATCTCATGCGTTAATCTAAAATCTTATTTCAAAACCTTCCTGACTTCAGTCCAGTTTTAACTGCCTTGAAGAAAACTTGCATTTTCTCCAGAGGAAGAAATAAGAGAAATTAGCTCCCAGATTATATGCCTTATGGAAGCCCAAGTTGATTTAAATGAACAACAAATGCTGAGCTTTTCCTACCACTGCCTATTTTACCAGCTTCTCCTGGGTGTCTGAACCCTCAGTCACTGCATTCAAGGAAAACATGTAATCAAGGTACAATGGGAAATGCTCAAAATAGTAGAAAGGAGAGAAAAATACTCTTTTCCCTGGGATGGGATCTGAAGCCAAGTGGCTGGTGCAGCCTCTTGAATTGAAGAACCAATTTTAGATGAAGATTTGCATAATGCAAATAAGACATAGCTGAACAGAAGAGGCAAATGTTCTGGTTGCTTTAAAAAAGTCATATGCATTTATCATATGTTATATGATCGTATGCTAAAAATCACAGGATTTTTAGGCAAGAAAGTCCCCCTGCAAGGAGGTTTCCCACCATGTCCACTCCAGGACACTGCTCCCTGGGCCAGGGACTCAGGACTCAGCTGATAGATCTCTCCTTTCACAAGAGGCTACTGAGCAATTGCTCACATATTGAAATCTTGCCATTTCACCCTGCGTCTGTCTTCTGAAACCTGGGAGCCACCTATCTTTGTATTTATTGCAAGCAGATGCTTTCTATACCTATTAGAAACACATGAGAGGCTGCACACACTGTACAAAGGCGGTGATTTTTGCACAGGCCTGCCTCAATGTTTGTCATCCAGAATTCCTGCCCTGCTGCACTCTAGTGCCTGACAGTCCTGTTCATGCTCATCCACTGACTGGTTAAACTCATGTCCATGGAGAGCCAAGGCTCCTCGGGAGAGCTGCAGGTTGGAAGAGCGGCTGCGGGTTATTCCTGTCGCACTTCACATCCCTGTGGAAGTGCTCAGCAATGGGAGCAGGAGCCCTTCAGCTCCCCGGTGGGTGCAAGCTTAGCTCAGAGGCAAAGGAGTTAGTGACTCGCAACAGCTGGAGACCTTGCAGGTCTCTGCCTGCAGCCAGCAGCTGGTTGCCCTTTGTGATTCATCCGTGGCTTGAATAGGAAAAGAGGCAAAATATGAAAATCGGCTGCTTTGATCACCTCCTGCATGAACGGCTCTTTGGGAGCTCCTGAGGTGCTCTCAGAATAAATGACTACATAACTGAAGCCAACAGAGTTTCCATCTCGTGGACTACAGCTTCTGTGTTAAACAGAGCCCGTTTTGATCTTTGTCTCTCCTCTCCCTTGTTTGGCAGACTACGAACGACGAGGCTCCAGCTCCCAGGACCACGAAGAGTCCCGAGCCATCTTAGCACAGAAAATTGAAAAAGAAACGGTTGGTACTAAGAAGGGTGCCCAGACCACAGACATAAGGAGGAGGGAAGGGAAGGAGGAAGCAGGGGGACTACTCCACCAAAAGACATTTGATGCATTGGGTTATTCTTTGTTAAATTAGAACCCACTGTCTATAAAGATGAGGTGAGCAAAAGCAAAACTCTGCAGCTGGGTCAAGTGCAATCGTTTCTTGTCCTCAAGTAGCTCTTGTGATTTTTAGAAGGAGCTCTCCAGCCTCAATTTTCCATTAGCATCCACCAGTGGGGAATAGTTATGGCATTGACAAATACACAGACTAACCCAGGCAGAGTTTTGTGACTGAAAAAAAAAGGGGGGATGAATTCAACTTAATTTCACAGCTGGATTCCCCATTCCTGCCCATTCTTGCAGGAAACGATGTAGGCAGCACAGAGAGGCACGCTCTGGGATTTGGGCTTCCCAGTCGCGGGCAGTGCTAATCCTCTTTCACCTTGGCGTGCTGTGTTTCTGTCCCCACAGCAAACTCTGAACTGCACTCTGGATGACATCGAAGTGTTCGTGGCCAGGCTTCAGAAGGCAGCAGAGGCGTTCAAACAGCTCAACCAAAGGAAGAAAGGGAAGAAGAACAAGAAGAAAGGGCCAGCAGGTACATTGCGTCAACTAGAACACGGCGTTTTGGCTCTCCTCATGTCTTGGTTTTGAATTGTTCTAGTCACAGTGGCCATCAATGCATGCCAGTGAGATGAAACTCTGCTGGAAATGTTCTAATTAATGTATCTTTCTCTCCACCTTCTTTTAAAAGAGGGAGTGTTGACTCTTCGAGCAAAACCCCCAAGCGAGGCTGAGTTCATCGACTGCTTCCAGAAAACCAAACTGGCTTTTAACCTCTTGGTAAGACATAGAGGGGTCTTTTGGGCCCATGCAGTGACAGGGCTGTTTCCCTCTTTATCATAATTACTAAGCATTTAAAACGAAATTTGAACCAAAATCGCTATCAAAGTACGTCACTATGAATCCAGGTATCTCTGCCATAAACAGCCACAAAACAAACGTTGTTTCAGGCTTCTGAAGACTGGCAAACTGGAAATAAAGACAGGAAGTTCAGAAGATGCACAAACCTTCCTGCCTGCCTGTGCATGCTCCCATGCACGGGGAACCCTGGTTCACAAACCCTTCGTGCTGGAGTGCATCAACTCCGCCATGAAAAGGAGCAACCTTTCCCTCTCCAGCTCTCCAGACCTTCCTTTTCTGGAGGACAACACACATGTTTGTGCCCCTGCATGTGGCTGGAGATAGTATACACATTAAAACAAGAAAACAGGACAATTTCTATTTTTTTCTTTTGTCAGGGTAACGAGCCAGAAGGAAGTTCTCTCAGTTCTGACCGAGCTTGCCCAGTGAACACAGTGAAACAAATCATTCCTGAGATGTTACTAGTAAGGCTGCCCTGAGGAAGCAGCTGAGGATTTTCGAGGCAGAAGGAAATCCCGGCTGGGTTATTACATCCCAGCCCTTTCTGGCTGCTCACACAGTGAAGATACAGTATAGCCAGCATGGTCAACCAGGCCCTTAGTCACAGCCTAGGTTTGCACTGGAGTTAGCGTCCTAGCTAGCATAGCCAGCTTGGGCACTCCCAATAGCAGTTGCAAGAGCTCGTTACAGACTGCAAATCCGGGTGCAAGCTCTGGCACGCAGCCACACGGATTGCTGCATTGGTGCTGCTCCCCTGTCAGCATCATGGTAGCTAATAGATAGGAGATTCATTTGTGTATCTGAGCTCTCTTTGCACTCAGGCCTTGGGTTTGCCTGTTTCTGTGAAGTGCCCCACCGCTCAGTTGCCCTGCGGCCATCGACTATTTCACGCATTCCACTCTACATTAAAGTTTAACCACCAGCATTTAAAATGACTAGGCCTTGCATTTTGTAGGGAAGGGGTCTGTCTTCCGTTGCTGCGATGCCAGAAGCATAAGGTGTGAATAAAGGATAGAGAGGACACACAAACTCAAGTGGTTTCTCACCTACCTTAGCTGATTGCTCTTAGTGCAAGGCAGTTCTTACTACAAAGTAAACTTAAGCATTTGCTCGTCCATTGCACTGTGGTCTATTCCAAATACCAGGCATTTCACTGGACTGAGCAGCTGTATGTGCACTACACAGGAAAGACCTTGGTGAAGATTTTTTCCCTGCAGCAACTTGCCAAGGGACCCTGCAGAACACTCGCTCTGTTGTTTTCCTTCACAGGAACTAACAGGACTTGCAGTTTTGCAAGACTCAGAAACAACAGGCCTTCAATTCCTCGCTAAGGCTCACAGAATAAGTGAAGGTTTTCAATTTCCTCTCAAAACAGCTTTAAAAAGCCATGATATTTACAGGGCAGATGCTTCACCCTTCCAAAAGTCAAGGCTGTTAGAAATGGACACCAAACAGAAATGACATGAAACAGAATGATCCTATTCCCCAATCATGTCATCTTCTTCCATAATTTGAAGTGAGCTATTAAGAGTTCCTTACCTTTCAGATATCAGCCAACAACAATTCCTACATGCCACAGAACAGGTTAGGATTAAATAAGGTTTCCTTTCTCTTTTCAGGCCAAACTGAGAAAGCACATCCAGAACCCAAGCGCTTCAGAGCTGGTGCATTTCCTGTTTGGGCCGCTGGAACTGGTAAACCTTCTTCACGGGCCTTTTTATTTCTGGTGACGCTGGTTACTGAATAGACAGGACCCAAGAGTGCATTTGGTAAAAAATTCACAACAAAGTCTAGAAACAACACCGGCACTTCTGGACTCCCATTTGATTTCTATCTTGTTTTATCTTGATTTCTATCAAGTGTATCAACACAAACCCTAGAAAATATGAGCCATTTTGCTGCATTAATAACAGCTTGGTGTAAATGACAGGGTGAGTACTGTAATTCCTGCTTGGAATCAGCCTAGTCTCACCTCCAGACAAGCAAGGCTCAATATTTGCAGGTAGGAAGCAGGTATCCCAACTTGAAAAAAGAAAAGAAGAGTCCAGAAGTGACACAGAAACCCTAAGGGATTCCATATTTTTAATGTGGTAGCTTGTGATGTATCCTATCTCCAACAGCAGCTAGTTCGGACATTGCTTTGACTCCAATAGAACAAAATTCTTGTTTTCCTCTGAGCTGTTCCCTCTCCTCCAAAGATTTAGGTTGATGCTTCTAGAAACACCTGAGTTGATCTAAGGATCTCCTGTTATCAAGAGGAGTCATGAAATCCTTTGGGATGATGCCCTTTGACTGTCATTTTATTCCTTGGAGAACTCAGATCACAAAGCTGGCAGGGAAACTGCCTTATTTTTCTGTTTGCTCTTTCTTAAGGATAACAAGTGGATACTGGGGGAGCACAGCATCCCTTTCAGGCAGCAGCGAACTATTTATTTAGTTCAACTTTGTTATACAACCTCAACCTTACATATATGAAGGCACAGAAGGAGCTTTAGAGCTCCTAATCAGAGCTCCTAATTCAGAGGTGCACCCCGTAGAAGGTAGCTTGGTTTCCTTTGGCATGGGTATGCACAGAGACTCCAAAAGATCAGATTTTTCTGCCTTTGATTTCTGTTCCTATGTATGTGCTGCTTTGGCATTTCCAAGCCCTGCAACATCTCTCATGCTTGTGTGTGTGTTTGTGTGCAATCCAGATTGTCAATAGCTGTGGTGGCCCTGAGCTTGCCAGGTCTGTCCTCAGTCCGCTTCTTTCTAAAGATGCCACAGATTTCCTCCGAGGACACCTGATCCCCAAAGAGATGAGCCTCTGGGACTCCCTGGGAGAGACGTGGACCAGGTCCAGGTGAGCACAGGGCTGCTGGGTCACAAAGCTTCCCAAGCTGTTCGGAAAAAAACTGCAGGAACATTTAGTTTCATGGCCAGGTCAGAGGGTCAAGGATAAAAGAGAATTTGCGTCTATTTCTCCCTAATACTGCAATTTTAATGTTGCTTATCCAGCTCAGGGCATAGCATTTCACACCCTCCTTGCACTAGTGATCTTGCCTCTGCCTGACACACAGGAATGGAGGCTCTCAGACCCGTGCTCCTTGTGACTCTAACTGCATACTCTTGCTTCATGTCCTAGAGCTGAATGGCCTCGAGAAGCAAATATCCCCAGCTACATTCCCAAATTCCGCAATGGCTGGGAACCACCCATGGAAATCTTCCGTGGAGCTCCTTGGGAAATAGACATTGGACACTTGCAAGAAGAGGTTAGTCTTGTGCTCCCAGTCATCCTTTTGCTTCCTTTTCCCCTTCTCCCCTCTTTCTCAGAGTGAGAAACCTCTTTTGCTGAAGACCATGTAGCTTTACAGAGTAAAGGAGTATATTATCAGTATACCGGGTATATTAATATTAAAACAGAGGAGCAGTGATGTGGGCAGAGTCTGCTGCTTGGCCAATACCCCAGAATCACGTGGGATTTTGCTGCCAGTACCAAATCTCATCACTTAATATACTCGTGCAGCAGAGGCACACACAGATAGGCTAGTAGTTGCTGGGTTTCCCTTTCAACAAGCCAGCCCTAGCCCTTCCTAAAAGTGAGAAGGTCAGGAGAGGGAACACGGAGCTGTCAGCTAAAGGGTGAGTAACCATCTACTGTAGCTAAGCTCAGTCTACAGCTCTTTTCTCCAGCCTCTGGATTTTGGCCCAGAGGAACTCAGCACTAATCCAGGGAGAGCAAAGCTGTCAGGTGCTTCCGACGGCTAAAAATTCGGCTCTGTCCGAGCTGTGCTACCACGGAGTTTGTGGTGGTTTTCAACATGCAATCAGCTCAAAACCCAGTTGGATGTGGTCAAATATGGAAAGAAAGTAAGGCCCAAAAAGGACAGGCAATAATCAGCCTCAGCTCCTGAAAGGCAGGAGGCAACATCTGGAATTAAGTGAGTCTTTAATGAGCCCCATGGATACTGGTTTCCCTGAAGAACAATTTTGTCTTTGGCATGTGCCTCATCTTGACCAAAAGCTTCCAGGCAGTGATTCATCTACCACTATCACCTCCTCCATCTCTGATAGAGCCTTCGCTTTCGCTGCTAACACCGACTCCCTTTTGCCTTTCCAGCTCTCATCAGCCAATGGATATCCCTACCGCAACTCCTCACTCAAGCGTGGCCAGCCCGCTGACCCGACGCAGGCTGTGGATGCCTTCAAGCAGAACGTAACTCAACATGTAAATAGGTAAATATCAGCACCACCCTGGAAAATGGTGCCTTGGCTCTCAGGGGGTAACCTCAGAAGCACCCAGCGCAATATACCGTGACACCAAGATGTTTTGGCCTGTAGGTAACTAACTCTCTGCTGTTATTAATTCAGCCTTGCTAATGAGATCAAGAGACTCAAGCATGTGACAAGCAATTATCCCTATACACGCTGTCTGCTATCAAATCACCAGCTGGGCTGCAAGGAAATAGGTTAAATGTGTTTTCCAGCACAAGAGGCATAGGAATTGACTGATTTCTTTAGTTCATCATTATGTTTTGTTTCATAACGTCGGTCCAACAGATCAGTACTAAGGATCATGTGCTGTCTCTGGCTTTAGCTTCCATGCATTTTTCAGACTGCCAAAAACTCTTCCTTATCGATAACATTAAGGAAAAAAAAAAATGGAAGTAAATGGTGCTGAAGCAAATATTGAAATAGAGAACAGGCTTAAATGCCTTCTTCGCTTCAGACCAGACTTGAGCCAAGTCTGCCAAGATGTTTGCCAGGATCACAGTCCTGGGACAGCCATATCTCCTGGTATGCTCATGTTCTTTTTGAGGGTACTTTAAAGTAATTCTCTCAACAAAAGACAAAAATATTGACAAAAAATCCCCATGCATCAATATTATTGTTTATGTAATGGCTTTTGGCTGCACAGAAGTGTCAGGAAAGCCTCAAGCTATATTCCGCAAGGGTCTCATATAAAATCTAGGTGTGCACCAACTGTTCTAACTTCCCCACTCTTCAGTCCTTTTCTCATGAGTCATTTACCTTCTGGAAGGTTAGAAAGAAGATGATTTCTTCGTAACACAAGCATTCCTCCTCTCCCTGCCTTCGGGGCATTGCTGGTCAAGGCCATCACTCCCTTTCTTGACTGGCAGATTCAACCTGGTTTCAACCTTTTTCAGACCGCCAAAAGCTATGTAATGAAAACCCTAAAATTAACCAATGCCTACACTTAATGGAAGTATTTTTAATGTCTTTATATGGACTATAATTTTAAAGTCTAAAATTGAAACCAGGAACTCAGGAAAGGCAAACATAATGATAAAAGCCATAGTGGTTATCAGCACTGTCACACCAGCCTTGACATAAATTGGTGTAACTCTACAGGAAGACTATCCGACCTCTTGTTGGTTTGTCTGCTATGAATATAAGTACTTGAGAACTGTATCGTGTGGGTCTGCTGGTGCCAACTCGTAAATAGAAAGATGCAGAGAAAGCGTGACCAAATAGTTCTTGCCCTCGCAGAACTAGGTACGGCAGGATTCCCTCTCTACATACATTTTGGGTATTAAAAATATAACATTAAAATCATCCTAGCTGGAGAAGAAGATGGGAAATCTTCCTAAGCCAGGCTTAAAAAACACGAAAAATAAAAGATTTCATTTTGAGTCAGAAAAGAAACACCTTTTGTTTCACTTTTCACCAATATCTGCATTTTAAAAAAATCTTCTATATTTATTCCGTATCTCTCTCCAAATGAAAGGGGGCTGCCTCCCTCTAGCACAAAGCCAGCTTCTACCTGACATGGCCCACAGCCATCACCACTTGTGGACCCTATTGGAGGGGTCTCCACTATAATTTCATCTTTTCGTCCTCTCTTGAAGGAATTATGAGGCACAGGGAATGGCCCCACCGAAGAGATATGCCAAAATCCGCTACGATTTCACTGCGCGAAATGCCAACGAACTCTCTGTGCTTAAGGATGAGATCCTGGAGGTAGGTGAAGGTGCTCGGGAGCAAGGTTTGTCCTTTCTCCCCTTCCTAGGAAGAAGAAAGAAGGCTCAAGACTGGCAAGAGCCAAGTCATTTTTCTTATGTAACAACAAGGAGGAGGGAAATATATCCCTGTAGCACATTGCTCACTCACTTTCTGGGTCTAGGTTTGCCGTTACCAAAAAAAGGGGAAGTTATTTTCCAGGAAAATATCCTGTTTTCTAACCTCTCTCCTATTGCAACACTGCTGGTAGCTGGTGGATTTAGGACACAACTCGGGCTATGCCCTAGCCCTGGCAGACGTCTGACAATGTAGCTAGAACAGGAAAAGTGTCTCGCTTGCAAAGTTCAACCTTGAAAAACCCATTTATTTCCAAACCAGATTATATATTGTGTTATGATGGGGCATATTGTGATCAAGTTATATGACAGTCCTGTAGCTATTTATTTATTTATTTATTTTAGTGTATTTATTTTAAGGCAAAAAAAAAAAAAAAAAAAAAAAAAAAACAAAAACACAAACACACAAAAAAAAAAAAAGAGAGCTAAACAGGCAAATTAACTGAGTTTGGCAGCATCTTGGATGTATATTTTCCCCCAGAGGTGTTCTCCTATAGGCCTTTATGATAGGTTTTTGGAAATATTTCAGTTCTGACCTCTATGATGTTATGCTTTGCATTACTGTATGTTTTCTTTTTCGTATATGCTATACTTGCTATCATAAATCCAATGTTCTCTCAAACACTTTCTTCTTTTCTCAGGTATTGGAAGATAATAAGCAGTGGTGGAAGCTGCTCAACCGGAGCGGGCAGGCTGGTTATGTCCCTTATAATATCCTGGATGTGGTGAAACTGGAAGAGCTCGAACAGGTCTATAGTCAGGTGATATTTAACTGGTAATTAGCTACAGGGCATAATTAACCATTGAGAATAATCCTGGAATTAGCCCTACCTGGTCTGCATGAGCCAGACCTCCCCTATAAGCAAATGAAGCAGGAGGTTCCCAAGTTTCCTGTGGTAAAACTTCCACATTTTGCCACCATCTTGCCTTCCGTCTCCCCAAACCAGATATATCCATTCCATCCACCCCGTAAGACAATGTTTTTCTCCCTCTCTGCAATTCTAAGATCACTGCCTACTGCCAAGGGCACCTGGAAAGCAGGGTTGTGGGGCACGTGAAGGCTGAGGCCCTGTGCAACCTGCTGCTGAGAGGACCCTAGCTCCAAGGGACACCCATCCCAAACCTAGCAGCATGACCAGGCATTCCTATGGAGAAGGTCTCATGTTGAGGTTTCAGTGTTACTAAATAACTCCTGGCCTCGCTGGCTTGAAATAGTTCCACCTTTTGCCTCTCCAAAGCCTCCATACCATGTTTCTCAGCTTATGGTTCACCATTTGCTCTTGTGAAATCCGTCTGCCTTCAGGCCTGAGTGGGATGACAGACCTAATGGGGCTGCAAAAGCAAATGTTGCCCCAGAAAGCTGAGGGGTTTTGTTTGGGATAAAATTGAAAGCAAACGGTTCTCCCACCTAGTTCAGTTCATTACCAGGAGATATCAGAGGGGTAGGAAAAGGTTATTGGTGTGGAGGTAGGTAGTAATAGCAGGTAAGTGAATATTAACTGAGTATTGCTCTTAGACGCCTTGTACTGGAAAAATGTGGAGACAGAAAGTTCTAGATGCCCCAAGGAAGCACAGAATTGTTTCCCACTTTGGCATTTCCCAGCTTGGGCAAAGCACAAAGTGCCCCAGCAGCCCTCCAGACCAAAGTCCTCTTAGACTAATCAAGAAGATGTCAAAAAACTTTCTCCGTCTCGAGGCACTTGGCAAGCTCCCACCCTGCACCCAGTTACTAGAGCATTAAAGCTCTACCTTCAAATGGCATTTCTGTTGTTCTCTCTTAATACAAAACTATTTTGCTTTCCGTGCTCTCCATCTTTAGGCAAGTTTGCATAACGAAAGGCTGCTGAGCTCAGTCACGCTCGCACTGAACTCTGAGCAGTCATTTACAGCAGTAAAAGCTGCGCGTGCCGAGCGTGGCACAGGCTTCACCAGGCTGCAAATGCCTTCATGCAGCAAGAAACCTTTGGATTGGTTCATATCCTTGCTTGGGAGATCTCCCCTATCAGAGGGGACTTGTTCCACACGGCTCCACCTGATGGAACCTCAGCTGCTGGATGACCTCAGGGAGGAAAAGACAGTTTGCCCCTCAGTTTGGTACTCTGGGGATGGGGATGTAAAAAGTTTGAGAAAATTGAAAAAAAAAACTACACAAAAATAACTTTTTTTGTTTCTTTCTTTCTTGTCATCTAGTCTAATCAGAGGTACAAAGGAGAGCTGAGCCCCAGAGGATACGGACCATCAAGCCCAACTCACAAGCTACCTGCCAGCTACGCCGGGGACAAATGGGGGAGCGAAATGCTAGCGCGCAACTCTCCCCAGGACGCCAAAGAACGTACGTTTCTGTGCCGCCCTTCTAGCACCAAGCTCTTCTCCCACCACATCCAGCAGGATCTCTCTAGTGCAGACACTTGCTTGATGTCAAGCAGCCAAATTATGAGACATCCTTCACACTCCCTGTTCCTCTTGAAATGGCAAAGCCATACAGGGCCCTTTTCCCAAGGAAGGAGCAGGCAGTAGAGCTGCCAACAGATTAGTCCTTAGGAGTTCACCACTTTTATCAGACCGTCTCCAAAAGACCTCAACCCAAATTCATCCCTTCTTCAGCTCCTGCAGACCCCTCAAACCAGAAGCCCTTCTGGAGTAATAGAAAGCCCCACTGTATTGGCATCATAGTCAGGGATCTACTAACAGTCCTGTGTTATTCCCCATGATCTTCAAGAGTATTGTGGAAAAAAATGACACTGAGTAACATGCCACTAAGGGACATCCTCTAGGATAACAGGAAATGGCCTCAAGTTGTGCCAGGGAAGGTTCAGGGTAGATATTAGGAAAATTTCTTCATGGAAAGAGTAGTCAAGCATTGGAACAGGCTGCCCAGGGAAGCAGAGGAGTCATCATCCCTGTCAACGTTGAAGAAACGTGTAGATGAGGCAACTAGGTATGTGGTTTACCAGGCATGGTGTTCAAGGGCTTATGGTTGGACTTGATGATCTTGAAGGTCTTCTCCAACCCTAATGATTCTATGAAAGCCTTGTGAGTGCGTGGCTTCCTCTCCAGTTCATTCTTCCTGCCACTTTCATTTACTTGCACAGCAAAAGCTGCAGCTCTGAGGATCTGGATCAGTGAATTACTTATGGGAAGTAGCAGTGAGTACTGAGAAATAGAGGGAGCAGGGCTAGAGCTTAAAAACAAAGCTCAAATTGTAGGTGCTGCCAGACTCTGCCTTCCATACCAGGAGAAAATGGAAAGGCAAGAGGAAAAATATGTTAAAACATTTTTTTGGGAGGAATGGGAACCATCTAGTCTCAAAGACAGTCAGGCCTCCCTTATGTTTGCTCTCTCATGTGGTCTGTTTTTTCTTCCTCCCTCCTGCTAAGTTTGCAGGGCAGTTTCCTTATTTTAATAGCCCGAAGGGAAGCAAGTACCTCAAAAACAGGAAGATGATGAATTAAAGCAAAAACACAACAGTGATGAAAGGCTTTAGGGAAAAGGGACCCTGCTTCTTGCAGACAGCACCAGTGGGAGCAAAGAGATATTGATTGGATATTCTGTACTACGAGCAGACTCCTGCCAGGAGATGTTGAAGGTTTTTGTGTCCTTTGTCTGAGGATTTGAAACTGGTGACTTGATTTTTCTAATGACTTTCTACTTGTCCTCTAAAAGCAGTGCCTTGTTTCCCCAGAACTCATGCATCAAATGGATGAGCTGAACGACGAGCTGCTAAAGAAGATCACAAACAGTAAAATTCATCCTCCGACGAGGAATTTCAAAGTGGAGAAACCCCAGCAAGCTCTTGTGCCCCTTACCTTCGAATCTAGTGCTGAAGAAGTTAAAGCTTGGCTGGAGGCAAAATCATTCAGCAAAGGGTAAAATCTGCATTGCTACTCTAGGAGATGCTGGTCCTTCATTTAAGGGACTTGGATTACCCAAGAGCTGTTGCATGGGCACTGCCCCATTGCCCCCCACATGAAATGATCCCAGTGCAGGGGTTGCAATTCAACTGCTCTGGACTCTTTTTAGCTCACTTTTGAGGAGAGGCCACACGTAGCACAATGACCTCCTTGCTTTGTGTCTTCCAGGACAGTGGATCACCTTGGCATCCTTACTGGAGCTCAGCTTTTCTCCCTGAACAGAGATGAGCTAAAGAAAGTGTGTGGCGATGAGGGGAACCGAGTGTACAGTAAAATCACAGTGGAAAAAAATCAGCTAGAGGTGAGTAGCTTTCTGGACAACCCCTGCCTGAACAGGTGCCTTGACCACCAGCACCAGAGTGTCCCATTGAAGAGGAAGTTTCCGAAAACAAAGTGAAAATGCAGAGAACTATTTTAAGCAAAAAGACCCCAAATCTGTAAGGTGGATTGCCCTGGCTCTACTAAGGGATCTGCCCTCTCACTGATGTCCCTCGCATTAGCTCTGCTCTTATGGCTTTTTATAATCTAACTACAGCTTTAAGTTAAAAATCAAACTTGATGCTTTGTTTCCATTCTAGAAAAACAGAGGCGAGTCGGAGCTCCAAGAAATCATGAAGCGTCGCCAGGAGAGGATTGATTCTGCTAATTAAAACTCTGTCTGCTTTTTTTCTGCTATTAGTCATAGTAATACAAAAAAAAAAAAAAAAAGGGAATGAAAGCAATGGTCCCCAGTCCAGGCAAGAGTGTCATTGCCATCTAAGCGACAATTCCTTGAACACTGCTGATAAGGATAGACACTAAGACCACCTCCCATCGGGAAAGCTGTTTTAGTATTGCATGAAGTATTTTTTTTTTTATTATATATATATATATCTATATATTTTATACTGAAATTTTATGTGCATGCAGTCAGAGCAGAGCAGAATTCACACAAATCTGAACATGCAAAAAGGAGCCTGCAAAGCTTTGACAGAGGGTTACGTGTGCTCCCAGCGCCTTCCCTGGCCAGCATGAATGCATAGAGTCTGGGACCAAAGAAATAAGGCTTTATTTTTTTTTTTCTTCATCTTTCATTTCCTTTCACATGGCAGATATCCCTGGTAACCTACTAGCAGAGGCTGGTGGCAGTTTACTCTCTTTCTGTTGTCCTCCCATGCCCTCTTGTTAGATGAGGTTAGAACTGCAACACAAATTACCCAAGACCCGGGCTGCTTCTTTAAATACCATTTACTGCTGCCTTTGGACAGCAGAAAGGGGGGGTTGCTGTGGAATAAACAGCAGGATCTGAGCGAGGACTGAAGTTATTGCAAATATCAGAGGATGTGAGGATGCAAGGGATACAGGAGGAGCTGAGGCTCAGGGCAGCTGTGCAGCAGAGTGCCTCGGCACTCATCCTGTATCAGAAAGCTACAGTATTGCCAAAATCCAGGCCTCAAACAAACTGCAAATAACCCCTAACATTTTCTCCCCACCTTTACTCACACCCAAAGCCACTGCCAGGGTCATGACTCATCCTCACCTTCATATTTCACGTGCAAGGAGCGCTCCGAGGGTTTTCCTAAACACCTAAGAAACTACATAGCACTTGGAATGGCTGCTTTAATATGAAACAGCAGCATTACAAACATGGAAAACATTATCTAATTTAGTAGATGCTAATGTTCCTTCCTCACTTCCTTTTCTTTTGCCTTAATAATGGTGTGTGCACGTGTATATAATTACCTAGTAGCATACATCTTTGGACTCTTGCAATGTATAAATAGAGATCGAGGGAAAACTCTGTAAGGAGTATCTGTGCATACGTCATTTATGCAAAGCTTTAAAAGCAACAGTAGATTTCTTGCCCCCATCACCGTTGGCACTCACGGTATTTGCGCAATATCTGCACGTTCCTTACAGAGCCGCTCGGTAAGAGCGCAGGAAAGCAAATATACTCACAGGAGCTGCTCACCAACCGCAAAGCCTTCGTCCTTCTCACTCACACAGCAAGTCGGAATAACTCGAAGGGGAATTTTGGCCCGGACTTGGGCACGGACACTTGCCTTTACATGCTGGGAACGGTCCCACGTCCCCTGGAGAACACAGTCGCCCCCCTTGACAAGTTAAGTCTTTGCACAACCGAGGCCGGTGCTCACGCGTTTAATGGACAAAACTGCGCAGCTGTAAAACAGTGGCTTGGGGACGGCTGTTTTAAGCAGAGAACGCTGACGCATCTCTTGATTTTGGTCTGTTCTTCAAAAAAAAAAAAAAAAAAAGAAGAAAGAAATATATATCCTAGTGGATAAGGTATTTCCTTAAGCTTTAAAGGGATCGTTGTTAGCACAGGTGGAATTAGGGTATGACTTTGAATTGGCAAATCATTGGTGTCACGAGCACGGAGGGTAAATTCTCAGGTTAAACCAAAAGCCAATGGTGAGATGGAAGGTATGGCATCATTATTCTTTTTTCTTTTTTTTTTTTTTTGCGTGTGTGTAAAGGAGAAGAAATCAGATTTATAGCTCCTTGGGATTTTAATAGCGACATACCTGACCGTCCTGGTGAAGCTGGGAGCCCCGGGAAGCGCTCGTGAAATGAAAATGTTAAGTAAATCCCCTTGCAGAGGTCACTTTTTTTAGGAATTCCCCCAGGGCCGGGCTGTGCATCTGCTATATTTATACTGCCTGCCGATAACGCTACACCGTACTGTACATTAGTGTAATTGAACGAAGGATAAAACGTTATAACCATGCACTGTGTAAGATTTATTAAAATAGCTAAGTTATAACTCCATTCTTTGTGGCTCTTGTCTCTCCCGGGTGCATGTGGAAAACGACATTTAAAAAGTCGGTTTTTTCCATGTTTTTTAAAGGGCTGCTGTGAGGCCGTTAAAATACACGACGGCAGGCGTGAAAATATGTATTTTCCCCTTTGTTTTGGGGCTGCCGTCCAAGGTATTTCCTTGGGGACGGGAGGCGGCTGCCCCAGGCCCCTCTCCCGCCTCAGGGCCGGCAATGGCGGCGCGGCCGCATCCCCCGTGTCGCCATGGTGACAGGGTTTCCCCTCCCCAACCTTCCTGCCGACCCGCCCCACGCGGAACGCAGCCAATCAGAAACTGCCTGCCATCACGCGGTTGACTACCGGTCGGGGCCCACTCTTGTGAGCGCGCGTTCCATTGGCTCGCTCCCTCCCTCTCCCCGCCCCCTTGCGCCCTCCTCGGAGGGTGATTGGCTGCGGCTGAGCGAGAGAGCGGAACGCGCGCGCGCAGGCGGCTGCTTCGCTTCTCCGCGGGGCTGCCGGGGCTCCATAAAGGCGGCGCGCGAGCCCCCTGCGTCTCCCCCGCCGCGGCCATGTCGGTGTCCCCCGTGAAGCGGCAGAAGATGGAGTCGGCGCTGGAGCAGCTCAAGCACCACACCACGGTGGTGGCCGACAGCGGCGACTTCAACGGTGAGCGGCGGCGAAGGGCGGCCGCGGAGGTGGTCACCGCGCCCCAGCCTCTTCCCCCCCCCCCCCCCCCGCGCGGG
>JAWLRI010000204.1:696501-721342 GCA_034781795.1 Crypturellus tataupa
GGATCCTCGCGAGGAAGGAGCGGGGGGGTCCCCGCGCTCCCCGCCGTGTCGCTGCCCCTCACCGCGGGCTCTGGGCGCGCACGGGGCCGCGGTCGCCGCGCAGCCGCTCAGCTCGCCCCGCTCTCTCCGCAGGGTTCTCCCTACGACCACACGCCGGGCATGGCCGGGTCGCTGGGCTATCACCCGTACGCGGCGCCGCTCGGCTCCTACCCGTACGGCGACCCCGCGTACCGCAAGAACGCCACGCGCGACGCCACGGCCACGCTCAAGGCCTGGCTCAACGAGCACCGCAAGAACCCGTACCCCACCAAGGGCGAGAAGATCATGCTGGCCATCATCACCAAGATGACCCTCACCCAGGTCTCCACCTGGTTCGCCAACGCGCGCCGCCGCCTCAAGAAGGAGAATAAAATGACCTGGGCCCCCCGCAGCAGGACTGACGAGGAGGGCAACTCCTACGGGAGCGACCACGAGGGGGAAGAGGACAAGAGGGAGGACGAGGAGGAGATCGACTTGGAGAACATCGACACCGAGAACATGGAGAGCAACAAGGACGAGCTGGAGGACGAGCTGCAGGACGCCGAGCTCCTGCACTCCGACTCCAAGACGGACTCGGAGGGCTCCGAGGGCTTCGAGGACCTGCCCGGCTCCGAGGAGCGCTACCTCAAGGGCGCCGAGGGGGAGCCGCACCACCTCCCCCCCCCCCCCCTGCCCCCCCCCCCCCCCCCCCTCGCGGGCAATGGACGCGCCCGGGCGAGGCGGGGAAACGGCGCGGCAGAGGGGAGGGACGAACCACTGTGCGGGGAGGGGGGGTGTCGGAACCCTCATCATCTCCTCAGAGCGGGGAGATTTTATTTATTTATTTATATATCTTCCCCCGTTTTCTTCACGGAATTGGACCTTGCGCCTTGTAGCGAGCGCCGCGTCCGGAGCAGGACGTTGCGCGTTGTTAAGTGCCCTTACTAAGACGTCAAGCGCGCGTGAGTCAGCGGCGGAGGAATTCACGGTTGCTGGGCGTCTCGACACGCTCCTTTGTACGGCCCAGAGCAGCGTTTGGAAAATATTAACTGGCGGTCTGGGCTAGGTGGAGGTGTTCCGTGAGGCTAATGAAGATGCTTTTTTCCCTCAAAAAAACAGTGCATCTTTTTTTCCTCTATGTATTTATTTTAAAAATAGCACTTTTGAGCAAAGAAAACAATGCAATAATTTTTTTTTTAATCAAATAAGAGAGAGCAAACACGCCTGTGTGTTATGAAGGGAGGTGGAGTTAGATGATGAAGCCGCTTGTTCCTGAACTGCCCCTGTTTGGAGACCTGTGCAGGCAGGCAGCACCCTCCGCTTGTCAAAACTGAAAAAATCCCTCTGCTGAGTTAGGCTGGACTGGGTAGGACAACGTGTTTTGTGCTGTGTTCTGCAATAATCCCTCTGCTACCCTGCTTATTCATCACCTATAGGATTAACTGTTTTAAATGGCTGCCATCCAATGGCTTCCCATATTATTAGATTTAAGACTGAAGAGGTAGCAGCAGCTCTGCAATGCATCCCAAAGGTCAAGCTGTGCCTATACATGTGTATACATGGATGCTAGATAACATATGCTTGCAAGTGTGGTGAAACTGGTACTTGCCTTGAAGAGTTGCATAACAGGGAGCCACAGCATTGAGGCTGCTCTGTTGAGCACTAAATCCAGTGTTCGCCAGCTCTGTCGATATAAAGCTTGTCAGTGTCGTGCTCCATAGAGAAAGATGTTGGCTGGAACTGAAGCAAAAGGCAAACTGCTTCCTTCAGTTTTATTTGCAGAAGAGGTGGCAATTCCATTTGTGGCTGGGCTAGCTTGTTTTGCTTTGAAAGTTTAAGCTTAAACTTGTCCTAAACTCTTGCTTTTTAACCTATAGGAAAATTGGGTAAAGACTTAGTGTGATTACTGATGCTTGTTGCCAGAGAGTTGCAAAATGCTTCACAAATCCTGCAGTTCTGGAGAGATTTAATAAGCTCTGTCAAAATGTACTTGTCCTAAGTTGGTTACTGTGCTTCACAACCCAGTTTTGTTCATGTACTTCATTTTAAGCAATATCCATATCAGTTAGAAGTATTTTGAAGGACCTGTTAGTATGGAATGGATCTATTCAAGGACCAGAATCATTGCTTAGAGGAACCTGTTGAAAAATAGAAATACTTATTTTCTTTTTATCACTGCAAAAATGCAATATCAACTTGGATTTTCATCCCTGACTGCAAGATGCTGAGGAAAAGGTGCTGCTAATAAATATCCTTATATTTGTGGCATGCAGATGTATTACCGGGCAGGTTTGTAAGCAGAAATCATTGAAGAGCTTGTGCTTGTGCTGAGTCAGACCCTGTGTGCCAGGCAGCTCAACTGTGATTAGCAGCAGAGAGTGCCCTGGAACAGCCTACTCTGGTAAACAACTGGGATCACCTGAAATAGGTGCAGTGCAGGGCTTAAGATAAGCCTGAGTTACAAATAGTGTATATAAGGAAGTAGTTCTGATGGTACGAGGAAGTTGCAAGAACAGAAATTGAGAAACTGTGGGCAACTGTTGGGGAAAAAGAAAAATCATTACTTACTGCCTTTTGAAACTTAAAAAGTCAGAGATGAATCAATCTTTTGTTGTGTTTTGGGTAGATGTACACAAATAAAGAACCCAAGCTGCTAGGAGGGAAGAAAGTTTTTCTGTTTTCCTCTTCTGTGATTCTCAAAATTCAGCTACACTGTGAACATAAGGGTCTATGTAAGAAATTTGAGATAAGTATAATTTACCTTTATGATGTAGTTTCCACAAGTTTATTTCTTTTGGGTAATTGACTAAACTCTCCCTGATTTTGTTAGTGTAGCCTTTTCCTCCTGGAACATCTGATATATCTGCCAGGCTTCAGATTGTGGTATTAGTGCAACATGTTGCTTAAATCTGCTCTGTTGTGAACGTTGTTATCCTATAGTCCTAGGCATTTACATTCTTGCAAATTTGAGCAAGATCCTTTTGCTTACTCAGGCTGGCTAATTATTTTAAACAGGCTATTTTTTATTTTCCCAGCAATTGATGAGTACAAGCCCCTCGATGCAACTACAAACCCATCTCTCATACTAGCTGCTGCTCAGATGCCAGTTTACCAGAAACTTGTGGATGATGCAGTTGAGTATGGAAAAAGACTTGGTGGGTAAGTAATTTTTTCCCTTTCTATCTCAGTAGATCTATATTTAAGATGTATTTTTTTAATGTAAATAGCATTCTGTTTTATTAGCACTGTTTTAGGCTTATCCCTCACATGTTCACAGGCCTTTCTCTTGTCCCAGTAAGTCTCAGTCCTAAAGAAAGGTCCTAGTTTCTGAAGTCCTTGATGTAAAGAAAAGTTCAGAATACCAGTCCTAAATTTTTGAAGTGCTGTTTAGAAGTGTCTCCATTTTCTTTCTCAAGAAAAGATTCCAGCTTGATAGCATTATAAGAGATAAGGATACAAAGGCTATTATTATTGGCAATATATGGAAGAGACAGGCCAGAAAAAAAAATACAGAGTAGAAATGATTACTTGAGCAATGAAACAATGTTAAATGAGTTTTTTAAAGTCAGATATTCCAAGCTGTGGTGAGGCCTGGAGACATTACTGTTTTCCTCCTTTGCATCACAGAAGTAGTTATGTTCTTTGTTTATTTTTTTTTAGGTCACAAGATGAGCAGATAAAAAATGCTTCTGACAAACTTTTTGTGTTATTTGGAGCTGAAATATTGAAGAGGATACCTGGCCGTGTGTCAACAGAAGTAGATGCAAGGTTAGTTTTTTTATTTTCCTCTGGGTTATGCTGTCTGTTTATACATACAAAAAAGGCATGATGCGAATTGGAGAAATATTCCTGAATAGACAGCTCATTGCCAAAGGACAAGGAAAAAAATGTGTTGCTACTCTTTAACTGGAGAACTAGTTTGACCTATTTTGCTTGACCAGGACTTATTCTCATCAAGTTTTGTCACCAAATTATAATCAAGTAATAGAGAGTTTGAATTTTGATCATCCTCCATCCTCCTTGCCTCTCCATAAGCAAAGGAAATGTTTTGTCTAGTATATTTAAAACTTTGCTTCTTCTCTTCTGTGTGCTACTGCCTCAGCCTTAGAAGATACCAAAAAGATCTATAGTTCAGCATTTTAATTTGCTACATTACACTTAATTAAGCAAAGTAAACTTAAGACTTGCGCAGGATCTGTCTTTGCTAATCAATTTCTAATAGTCAGGTTCTACATTCATTATATAAAAAACAAAACTTTGAGAAAGTTTAATAGACTAAAATTTATGTGATCTTGAGCTCTGGATTCTCTTAATTAAAGAGTAGAAGTGCTGTCCTCCAATTTCTTGATGGGCTTACAAGGCAGTAAGTACCTTCAACTAAGAAGAAAAGCTTATTGGAACAGAGATCTTAATGAAATAATAGATATTATCCTGAATTTTTGTAGTGACAATGTGGGGGGGAATATGCTCCTGATTTTAAACAGTCCTGCTCTTGTTTCAAAGGTTGTCCTTTGATAAGGAAGGAATGATTCAGAGGGCCCGGCGCCTCATTGACCTCTATAAGGAAGCAGGAATTGGTAAAGATCGCATTCTCATAAAGCTTTCCTCAACGTGGGAAGGGATCCAGGCTGGCAAGTAAGTATTTTGGAACCTGACAAGACTGATTCACAGCATGTTTTGGCAGTTCACAGGCATTTGACATGTGTTCTACACTTAAACAATTGTGGTGTTTTTTTTTTTTTTTTTTTTCCCTCCAGGCAATCTGCTGCTAGGGCTACTGCTAACAAGCGAGGTGCTACAGAAGAGCTTTTAGTTGAAATAGGAAAGATTTGTTCCTGTGAGGGTCAGGCTGTTCCTAAAATGGATTTCTTGAAATAGGATGTTAAGTGGTCTGCGTTTTGACCCTAAGTTTCCAACTGCTGTCTGTATAGTCAAACAAGTGGAAAGTTTATACTGTAGCACTCTTCTAAATGTTTTAAGTGAAGCACTTCAGTGGCTTAACCTACTGCTTTGTTCAGAGAGTGCAAAGTGAGTAGGTGAGGGGGAAAAAAAATCACCATTTTAAGACAGTCTTTTTCCACAGGGTTCTGGAAGAGGAGCATGGGATTCACTGCAATATGACCTTGCTGTTCTCCTTTGCTCAGGCAGTTGCCTGTGCTGAAGCCGGTGTTACTCTGATTTCCCCATTTGTAGGACGTATCTTGGACTGGTATGTTGCAAATGGGGATAAGAAAGCCTACGAGCCCTCAGAGGATCCAGGTAAAGTTGCCTTTAACACATTGCTAAAAGCACATGAGCTACTCGTTCCAAATGCAAGTTACTTTGAGAAATCCTCTTACGAAACACATGGCAGCATTTGTGTTATGAGTAATCTTTGAGCTCCCAGTGAGCTACTCTGAAAATTGCCACTTTCTCCTCTTTAGGTGTGAAGAGTGTCACTAAGATCTATAATTACTACAAAAAGTTTGGCTACAAAACTATTGTGATGGGCGCCTCCTTCCGAAATACAGGAGAAATAAAAGCACTTGCAGGTTGTGACTATCTCACTATTTCACCCAAGCTTTTGGCAGAGCTCAGCAAAGAGTATGTCAAGTTAACTCCCACACTCAGTATTAAAGATGGTAAGTTCATTTTTTTATGTAATTAGTTTCCCTCTGGTTCTGATCACTAATAATGCATAGTCCAATCTGCATCTGTGCCGTTTGCTTCCATTCCCTTTCAGGATAAAGCTTGGACGCCCTCTCTAAAAAGGGTCTTAGTTTCATTATAAATGTAGTACAGTTGCTTACACATGGTCATTGTCTTAGAGTATTGGTTTCTAATGAGCCCAATCTGCAGAGCTGAGATTGAGTGTGTTTAATATGTCCCCCAGGTGGGGGTCCTCTTCTCACCCCAGAAAACGGGGAGAGCAGAAGCAATTTTATGCTTCATGTCCTTGGGACTTACTTGAATCACTGCTAACAGTGCATTAGTGAATATTGTTAGCCCTGGTTGTGTAAAGAGAGATCAGTACCCCAAAACTGTAGAAATGAATCATATGCAAGACTAAGTGATTTGTTCTAGTGATACTTTGCTGTGGTGGTTTAGAATATATATTCCCACTACACTATTTTTGCTTTTCCTAGTCCTACTAGAATTTTACTGCAGAACTTAGGAGCTCAGATTCCTGCCCAGCTGTAGCTATGGGTTGCAGCATATAGTGTGCTAGATAGTGTGTAGGCATATTATCAATTAGGCTTTTGTTAGCACTTGCCAGATAATCAAAGACCTGATTGTTGAGCATGTTTGCTTAGATTGTCTCATTGCCTTCTTGGTAGTGAGCCTGACAGTGTTGTACCATTGAGAAGCAGATACAGTATAATCCATGCTCATGAAAACTATATCTTAAGAGAAGCTGAAATTTTCTTAACATGTTGAAGTAATAGCACAGAGCAGCAGCATCTTCACTTTTGTATCCAAAAATTACCGATACAACAAGTCATGTTGAAAGTGGTTTTTAAAATTTTTCTGTTAGAAATAGCTGAGACCTGACATTTTTAGAAATGTGGTATTTAATACCAAGCTGATATATATATATATATATATATATATATTTTTTAATCTTTGTCCTTATACAGCTCAGGCATGTGATCTTGAGAAGATCCACCTGGATGAGAAAACATTCCGCTGGCACCACAATGAAGACCAAATGGCTGTGGAGAAGCTGTCAGATGGGATCAGAAAGTTTGCTGCTGATGCAGTTAAACTAGAGCAAATGCTAAAGGTAGATGCTTTATTGTGCTGCATCTGTTTGGTGCTCGGGTTTCTCCAAATTAGCAACTGTGTGTTAGCTGAAGTAAGACTAGAAACCTGAAAGTGGTGTAATAATAAGTAGCAAAAGTGACCCCTTAGCTGGAATGATGTTAGTGTCTGCATTTAAAGTAAGCTTTGCCTTACTGCAAGTCAACAAGGAATCCATGCCAGGCATACACAGACAGCTGTAGGTAGCCCAAGGCAGTATTTAAAATGGCAGCTAATTCAAATAACACTTGTGTAAATGAGAAGTCCTTTAGGTCTAATTCTAAAAATGTTTGCTTCTCAGCAGTGATCCAGGACAAAGCTAATACTCTTTAGATAATGAGCTGGAAATAAACTACTCCCCTCCTTATAGAGGGCACCAGGAAGAGAGTTGAAGTATAAAGCAGCCTTAGGAAAGTTTTCTGACAATATAGGAGAGTTTTCAAAATATACTTGAGTTGTGTGCCAAGGGAGAAGAAGAGTTACATATTAAGAACACCTGACAACCAGACCTGACTGGCAGCTACTTATATTGACTAAGCCTGCGTTTTTAAAGCAGAGTGCACTTCCCAAACACTTGCTAAACTGCAGTTTGTTCACTTGTTTTTTCTAGGAGCGAATGTTCAGTGCTGAAAATGGAAAATAGGCAAATCATCATTTTCCTGGCTGGTCAAGACTGAATGAGTGGATCATTTGAAATTAAGTGGATGTACAAATGTCTTACCTGTAAAAGTCTTATGCTATATATTGAATAGATTTCTGTATTATGCTTTTTTAATCAGTTTGCAAAGGGACAAAAATTCAATTTGTGGTACTCTTGTCAATACATTCAAATTAACTCATCCTTTTCTTGTAATGTGGTCATTTCACTGCATTTAATACCAGTGAAGATTAGGTGCATTTCAAAATTAAGAAACAACCTCTAGAGCAGTTGATAAATGAGAGTTGTTTCATCTGAGGTGATAGAATGAGCATGTGAATATGATTCAGGATAGTCAGCTACAGCTTTAGGTATTTCTTGGAACAAGTTGCTATGTTGCTTTAAGGCATAGTCATAGATGCTGCAAAGTTCCCTTTTTAAACCCTGTATAACTCCCCTGCCCTTTCTCTTAGTTTAAGCTTCCTCTTTTGTAAAGGAATAAGCTTTGGGGCAGTCTCCCTCTGAGGAATGGCCTAATCATGATGCCAATTCTGTGAATTTCTATTAAGTAGGGAAGTATCCACTTACCTTTCATGCTGCGTTTAGTCAACACTAATTAAATCCATCTCTTACTAGTTTATATGGGTCCAGTTCCATCAAGAGTAGATAAGAGGTTCTGTGCAAATGGCACAATTGTCTATTTCCTGATGAAGTTGTCTGGATTTAGCCTCCCAAATTTTTAGGTTTTAGGCTATGTATTTATCACTCACTTTTGGATAATACAAGAAAAACAAGCCAGGGAAACTGTTCAGTAATGTTAGTATTACTTGAAATGTAAAACCTTGAAATTAGTTACCTTCTATCACAGGAGAATTCACCTAACTTTACTATATGCTAACATCAAAGAGCAAAAATGCAGGACTACAGGAATATTATTGTATCTTCATTTCCCACAGGCCTGATAGTAGGTAGATTAAGGCACCTCCTGTGTTGCACTTTCTAGTGAAATTCTCTACAGGTGAATGACATGGACAAGAAAGCTGTAGAAAGTAGGTGCTTAAGAGGAGGAAGGGAAGGGGAAGTCTCCTCCTCTAAAAGGTCAAGCTGGCATTAAAACCTGTATCCTGCCCACAGCTCCCTTCAATATGTAGTACAAGGATCTCACCTACCAGTGCGAGTTCTGAATGTCATGAGCCAGTGTGATGGTTTAGTTCTCCATGATAGTTAAAATCCAATAGAGTTTTGTATTGTGCCGAAGAGGAAGCTGGACCTGAAATGCAGCAGATTTGCACAAGCTAGTAGGGCTTTCTGCTTCAGCTTTAGCTTTCTTGGTCTTTTTCCTAATTTCAGCTCCAGAGCATGAGATGGGAAGAGTTCTAGCTTCATAGCAGATCACAGATAGGCAAGTTTGGTTCCAGCTGTTAACTCCTATAAAAAGTCACCATTTCCTCAGGCAAGAGAATGAGGCTTCCATCCAGTCAAGAATTAAACTTCCCTGGGTACCTCAAAGCTGCAAATCACCACAGTGGAGCCCCATCAAGCCAGAACAACTGAAGACAACTTCTGAAAGGTAACACGTGCTATAAGCAGTCACTTAAACGTGCTTTCTAATAACTGCTATTACAATAATCCTTCTTAACTGACAGACCAGATTATTAGGTAGGATGAGGTTCTTCAGCCACACAAAGCTGTTTCCTACACAGCCAGCCTACCTCATCTAGCAAATAATGCACAGTGCTGCATTCAGCATGCTAGAAGATGGCTCTCTCAACTTAGATGAAAACTTAGATAAAAACCTCAAATATTTTCATATTCTGAAGAAGATCTGGATCTGTGGACCTATCTGTAGAAGTAGCAAAATATGATGAGACTGCATTTGCTATTTGTCTCTCCCTGGAAAAAAATGGGAATCACTCCTCAGGCACTGACAGGAGATCAGTCTCTCCCAGGTAATTAGTATTACTTCACCTAGGTAGCAGGATGATATACATCATCTCATAAGACACCTTGTCTGGCATTAAGACAAGCACCTAATGCCAATTTATTTGCAAAGGAATTGGGAGGTATTTTAGGCCACTGTCACCTTTGTACAGGTAGAAGGGTTCAGACATGATTGTACTGCAGAGTGCTGAGTGGGGCAGAGCTCCCCCAAGTAGCACTGACCCTGGCTGCTCAATCCTTGTACTAGCTTGATTCCAGAAGCAACACAGAAGTATCTGTCCATACTTTAAGCCCACTGCTCTCAACGGTTAACTTTTCAGATTCATTTGCTTTCTGCAGGGAAAAACGTGGAGAGCTACAGGCCAGTTGCTGTAAGCAGCTCATCTGTGTGCTAAAGGGTAGATCACTTTTCAGTATCTAGCCTAGACCTCAGCTGCTCTTGACAGGGTCAAGAAACATCTTCCTTCTATCCAACCACCTTGTGTGCTAGGACTGACTCCTGGGAGCTTCACCTGCTAGTTGTAGCCCAGGTAGACAGTGATTATGTAGGAAGGAGTCCTGCTGCACACAGTCTGCAGCTCCAGCCCCTTCTTCTTTGTTTGCAGAGTTCTCCTGTTTCTCAGGACTTCTGCAATAGATTTCTCAGGAAGCTCTTCTGGGCTATGCATCAGGATTCCACTGAAATCAGTGGAGTAGCATCAAACTCTTTTGAAATCCAGTAGGCTCCTTACCACGCTGTGCTTGACTCTTTACATCTAGAGGCATTTGTTGTCACTGAAAATGGGCAGGGAAGCCAGAAGTTTATGAAGGGGCCATCCTTTCCAGGAGAATTGGGAATCAAACACTAAACAGAGGAATTCAGGGCTTACCCCCCAAGGTTTTTTAAGTGTTTTATTGTGATGGTGCCACCTGCCTCATAGTCTTTTCTTGCATCCTGGAGGTGACCGCTGCGTGAGCCCTCTTCATCACTATGGGTGTGTCACCTGCCCTTGAGTAATGACCACAGCCAGGTCTGTGACTGCTGCTGCTCTGGAAGGGCAAGTGCTGCTGTCTGTGTGAGCTCTCAGTTTAACATAGTCCTGGCCACCAGCCTCCTTTCTCTGCTTCTTGCAGTTGTGCAGGTTGCTCCAGTCGGAGCCCAAAGAACCATGCAAAGGCTGGCTCCAAGTTCTTGAGTAGTCCAGAGCAGAGGGTGCAGCAGTTCTGATCCATGGGTGAGAGCCATCCCCATATGAGCACCTGAGAGAGCCTCCCATTCAGCACTGCACTTCACTCAGCAATGGAGTCATTCCCATCAGAAAGCTGCACCCTTGATCTCTGTGACACAACCAAATGGCTCAGTGCAAAGAAATGCTTGGAAGGTGCCTGATCTTTTTTCTGAGGATAATCCTGCTGCCATTGGGAAGTGCATTTTCTAGGAGCCTCTCATACCTGGTATCTTCCTTTAGCTTGGAGTCTTCCTCCCATGAGGATACAACATGGGTAGGTCTCATTTAACCTATTTGGCAGCTTTCCCTCTTCGTACAAGGCAGCAATCCAATTCAGATGCTTTAGATTTTGCTATGTGACCTTACTGCTTAAGGAAGGTTCCTCTGGACTTTGTTGGTCCATACTGACAAATGTAGAAAAGCAAATACTACTGCTTGTTTATGACATGTTTTTTTCTCATGTATCCTAGATTTTGGTTTATGATTCCCAAGACAAAAAACAAGATCTGTCAGTGATGGTGGGGAGCTACCATGGGATCCAAATGCTGTGGAGTCTTGGAAGAGGGTTCCCACCAACTTAGAGCCCACCCCTACTCCCGCCATTAACATGTATCTTTTTAAGGGTGTAGATTTAGCAACAAATGTGCTGGACTGATCTTTTCCATGTGAGGTCTGTGAGATGCAAATTGCTGCCCTTTCTCTTCTCCAAAACCTCCTTGCTCTGCAGCTTCCTCAATTAGAAAGAATAATAATTTATCCTAAAGATGTCCAGACCTTATTCCCACTCATCCTGGCAGATTCAGATGAGCTACTTGGAGAATGAAGAGCCTGGTGAAGCTTTCTGCCCTGGAGTTGCATCCAGGACCCTGCTAGGCTGCTGATAATCACACCACAAGCCCATAAAACGTACTGGGTAACCAAACAGTAGCATAATAGGGATTTCAGCATGGAAAGCCATCCTCTATCCACAATCCATTTACAGAGGCAAAAAAAGAACTCAGCTGCATTGCCCATAGCAGAGTTTCCCTAGCTGGGTAAGGATACACAGGAGGGAGAAGCCTCTAGGCCCAAAGCAAAGCCAGGGGTCTCCCCTGCTGTTGGAGAATGTGATGTTATTCTTCATATGCCACTGTCAGGTGCTTTTGTGTTACCGAGGGATTGCTTGTCCCTATTCCAGTCCTGAAGAAGATGGGATTTGTAAGACTGAACTGTACTTCCAGGCTACCAGCGGCAGAACTGAAAAACCGCTCCACAGCTCCATGCTAGCAGGAAGGAGAGGCTGATCTCTGCTGCCTCTAAAACTTTCTACCTGAGGTAAGGGAAGCTCTGTGGCTTTTAGTGCTATTGCCCAAGATTTGAGGCAAGAAAAATGCTGGGGTTTTTTTGCCTTTGTTGCTTCTGAGGTAGCCCTGTAGCAGCTTGCAGAGCAGAAAATGAGAGCAGAAAGTGTCCTGAAACTTCTTGTGATCTGAGGTGCTCACACCAGGGTTTTCAGCAAGCATAACAGGACCAGGCCCTATCCCAGGGTCGTGCCGAGCTGCTTGATCATTCATGTGCCCCAGTTGTCCATGTCCAAACCATGGCACTCTGAGCTGAGCCCATAGTGTTTCTTCAAACATACAAGACCGAGGTGTGAGGTACTGTCACAGCGCAGCAAATTCCTGTGGCCTCGTCAGAGGCAAAATATGCTCTTCCTCCACAAACCCTGCGGGCTCTAGCACCTTCTGGGGTGCCAACTGTTGCTTCCTTCCACAGCCCTTGCAATAACAGCAAGAGCAAACCAATAACTATCAGCCTTATGCTGATTTCCTACAGAGATCCCTGCCTTTAATTCTGCAGAGAACAGCAGTGACAGGGTATGCGTAAGGTGTCACAGGACCTCTGGCAGACAGTTTTTCCAAGGAGACAGGACAGTTTTCAAGTACCTATTGAGAAGGCAGGTAAGTTATTATTGGTGCAACTCTTTCTGGGCTGTTTCTTGTACCAGTAACACATCCTTTTGTGTAGGTTCATGGACAAGGATCTGCAGAGCTGCCAGCTCATGGTGGCACAGTCATCATTTAAAGCAATTGGATAACACGGCTCTTCCAAATAATTGGTTCTGGAAGGTGCCTCAGCAAGGCAGGCACAGCATCCCTGCCACAAACAGGCATTTCCTCCCTTGTCCCTGCAATCAAATTGGCTGTTAATGAATAGCACTCAGCCCCCAGGCGCTTCCTGGCAGCTGCAGGAGAGGGTGATGGAGATGCTGCTGTGAGCCCTGGTAAACCCACCCTGCATCAGCTCTGCGAAGAGCCGAGTTTAAGGCTGTGGTCACCTGGAGGCTGCCTAATACTGGCTTCAGGCCACTTGCTAGGTAGAGGGAAAAATAAATACATAAAAATGGACCCCCCCCCACCAGTTACGACCTTTTCATTTGCTAGAAGCACCCATTCCCTTCTTTAGTGAAGGAGTCACAGCCACAAGAGTAAAGTTTATTTTTTTTCCTTAGTATTGCAGGTGAGGTCATAGGACCCCCATTAACATGGGGGTTAACACCAGACACCTTCAGCTCAGCAATAGGTAAGTTTTAGACAGCCACCACAAGAAATGGGACAGGGAGGACCCCAAGGAAATAGGTTTTATGCTGTTCCTCTAGCCCAGTGGGCCTTGTACCATGGCTCTGGAGCCTGGAGGTGAAACACATACCTACTTTAAAGAAACTGGGTGAAACAGAGGGTCCTTTTGGACTTCCTCTCTTATGTCTCCTCAGGCTTTCCAGCTGCTGCTGGTCCCAGGAGGTATTTTCTACCAACAAGGATAACGCTACTGACATCCCGATTAAGATGGCCTTGACCTACACCCTAGGCCCTTGCTCTGACACGGGACTGGGAAACTGCTCACCCCAGATGGCACTGCTGCCTGCACTCAGGTACCTCCTTTCACCCAGCATAACTCACTAAACGCAGCTTTTCTTGGCCAGCAAATTAGAACCCAGTAGCCACCCAAGGTGTACTCATCACCATGGGTCACCTCTTCAGAGGCACCTGGTGTCTAGATGTCCCCTAGTCCACAGAGCAGACTTTAAAAGAGTAGGTGTGAATGTCAGTTTTTCCAACTTCCTACCCTTAAAATCCTTCCTCAGGATTTCTATATCCTTCCACATTTGATTAGCCTTCAGGCTCACATCCCCCATAAAAGCATGCAGAAATCCCAGGTATCGGAGTTCAAGAAATAAAAGGTTTGCCATAAAAAATAAACAACAAATTCTGTAGAGGAGTAAAGATGGCCTGTCAGTCCCACATCTAACTGCTGCTTTTACTTCTGCCCCATAGGGTTCCCCAGAACTGCCCCACCAGATACTACCTGAGTGCCTGGGACCGAGAAGGGGATAGGGTGAGGTGTCACTGAGCACATGGAGAGGACCTTGGCTGAGCTTTCTGCAGGAGATACCCCTTCCTCCTCCACGATGAGGCAAGTGCACCAAGCACCACCGTGGTGCAAAACCATGGCACTGGTGACTGGAACAGAGATGACTTGGGTCTTAGAGGGTTCTAAATTTTATTTTCACTGTGGAAGTTAACTACCTGTGGGAGTTTAAGGCTCACAAAGTTTTGGAGGGGCACAGCAGGTAAAGCACCCGTCCAAGGTAAGAAGAGACAGTTGAATCCCAAGAAGCCATGGGACCCAACTTTAACCTTGCTAAGATGTTATGATTGTCCCCAGGCTTTTTATATAGACGTAACTACTTTTATGTTATAAAATAATAGAACGGAAAATTGCCAGTTCAGCTGTGTTTCTCTCCTTATATCAAAACTCATGCAAAGATTTTTTTTTTTTTTCCCAGAGATACGCAAACTTGTCTTGAAATTTAGGTCCATCGGATGAGCTTTTGCCCTCCTAGATACTCTTCATTAGAACTGGCACAACCGATGGTTTCAAAGAACACTAACTGTTCACACTTTTCCTTTTGTTCCTCTCTCCATTCTGTGTTCGTGGCATCATTATTGCAGAAATTCACTTCCATACAGCTTGTGAGTTTGTCATATTATTTATTTGCTTTCTGTGTTGTGTACCTCAGTCGGCCATGTATCATCTGTTAGAATGAAAGTTTACTGTCTTTGGGCAAGTTCCTCAAAGCTTCATGATTTCCCAATTGATTCTAGAGGCCAAACTAACGCTTCACATATGTCTTTTTGGCCCTTTTTAGGTTTAGGAAGCATGTACGTTAATGTATGATGGCATGGCCTTGCGGGGGAACTACCCTTTGGAACTGATGGCTGAGGACTTCCCAAGGCAAATGGTGACCTTGGCAGCTGGGTCTTGGATGCAGGAGATCAATCCATATGGTGCTTTGAACATGGAGTGGAGCCAGGCTCTGAGTTCTGTTCCTCTGCAGTTGTCCTTTGTGAGTTAATGTGTCCCCAAGCACAGGCAATTATGTCGCACATTCTGACTATGCCAAGTTCTTTAAGCAAGAAGAGAAAAGCGGTGCATACAAGCAAGAATAAAAAAAATCACACAGCCTGCTTTTGTGTAAGAAAGTGTTGCCATGGCTTTGGAGAAAGAAAAATTCCATCCTCTGCTAAATCAGCTATGTGATCTTGGAAAAATTCCTGATTCAAAGAGCTGAAGCAGAAATTTCTTGGCTATTATCATTAATAGCTATGTGCAACAACTCAGACTTCAATGTAACCTAACATATGTATATATGAGATATGAGAGCAATAAAACCAGTTGGACTGTCAATCCATTGGCATAGTGTCCTGCCTCCAACCATGGCCAGTATCTATTGAGGAAGATCTCAACAGAGGAAACAACCCTAACAAAACTTTTTTTTTTCTCCTCTCCCCTCCTTTTTCCAGTGGAAAAGCCCATGGAGGACTGTTCGTTGGGGATCAGAAGACCCACATTCCTCAGACCAACCCCAAACAACAGTGAAAGGATCAGCCTCCTGCCATATGAGAGGATTTCCTTTACAGTGGTAGCCACCAGTGCAAGAGAAAGGTGACTAAGGTCGTGGAGAACTGGCTGTACACCTCTCGCTGTGGAACAGCTATCACAAAATGCAAAATCTGCACCAAATGTCTTCAAGGGCGACAGGAGTCTTCCTTCCCTCAAGTATCCATGGGCCCAAGAACCCCTAACTGTATTTATATGTGTGTGCTGTTAACTCTTCATCAGTTTTGGCAACCTTTTAGGTCTCTGCCTCTTTTGCTCTTTCAAGTTTTGTGGCATCAAACAGGTTTTGTTTAATGGCATTTCCCATCACAGGAATTTGGTATCTGGTCTAAGGTGACCACAGTCACTGCTGCTTCCTGCAACGTAGACAGGGTCACGCACCGCCTTTTATAGCTGCTCCCCCAGGGCTCTGCGGGGTCTAGGTTACAGTCTGAGCTCAGATACATTTGGGTCGTGCAGGGTGAATGTCTGCCAAGGGCTCTCCCATTTGTTCTGTAAGGTCCACAACAGCCTCTGGACACAATTTTGCCTGAAGAAATGCAGCATTTCTAGAAAGCAGAGGGGACTCTTGTCTTGCCACAGTCTGTTTCACCCAGATGCAAACTGACAGCCAGGCTGACATTATGTTGCCCTAATGAGTTGTGTCTGTGCTAGAAATTCAGCTTCATCTCTGCAACACCCTGGCAATGCAAAGGCCTGAAGTCCTGTCCCCTTATTCCTAGCTATATATTTCTCCAGCTCAAGAGACTTGAGTAACCCCCCTGTCAACCTGTAGGCAGTCCTCAAACTCGCTTTGTGTGAAGTCAAAGGCCAACCCTCTTTTGCAGCCAATTCTGTACAGTGGGTCACTTTTCTTGAGAAGACAAGCTGTGATTATCACCTAAATAAAAAAAATGCAAGATGTGGACCAGGGAGAGGGTTTAGTGACACTACTAGGTACACTGAGGTGATATTCATCATCTTAAGGAAAGCACACAGGGTAACAGTAGTGTATGGGGTGTCAGAAGCTGACAGCGGATGGAAGTTTTCATTACAAAAAGGAATCCACAGCTAACTAGGCTGCTCTCCTCCTGCAAAAGGAAAGGAAGTTGCACGAGGCGGCAAACCCTGTGCCACAGCTTCCTTGGAACCACAGGCAGAGCTTGCTGTACACAGCAGAGTTTGATACACAGCCCTCTGTCAATTGTACTGTTGTAGCACTGTGGTATCCTGGATTTTTTCCCCCTTCCAGCTGCAAGCCACCCGTGGGGTGAAGGTAAGCAAAAGTAGTCCATAACTTGCCTTTCATGAGAGGAAAGCAGCATTTTTGTACTTGGTGTTTGGAGTTTGCTGGTAGATAAGAAAGAATATGCAGGTCTGTATAGAGTATTCCCACCATCTCTTGGGAAGGCTGCAACATCAGTGGGCAGCTCTTCTTTTCCATTTTCCAGGATTTGGAGAGCAGCAACTAACTGATGACAAATCAGTAAAGACAATACCTTGCCAAAATGCACTGGGTTGATAACATCCCAAAGCCTGAAGTACCCGAGTGCTCAGGAGTTGCTACTGAATCAAACAGTGCGTGGGTTTAAAATCTCCAGAATCTGAAGCTCTGTTTGTTTGAGAAGCAGCTTTTGACTTTGGAACAAAAGGAGTTGTCATGTGGTTTAAATGCCAGAATCCTCTGTAATCAGCTGTTTATAAAGACAACAGTGAAACATGATGTATTTGCAAGCATTGCTAAAAGATCGCTTCTGCTGCAATATTAAGAGTTGCTAAATTCTGCTTGCTTCATACAATCTGCCTGGGAGGAGAACTATCACACCACAAAGCACATCTGTCAAGAGCCACTGGTGTGTTGAAAGGAATCCCAGTATTGTCTCTAGTTGATCTCTCTCCAGGTCAAGTCATTGATACGTGATTTTTAACCCTTACTACTCACTAGATCATAAGTGTAGGCCTTTCAAATTCAAATTAAGCTAAAGATTAGCATGAATGAGGGTGAATTAGAGAAAACATCCCTCGAGCTAAGAAATTACTAAGAATAGAGTTTTCACTCAGGGCTGAGTTACAAGGTGACAGAAACAACATGAGTGGGCTGGAAAAAAGATTCCAAACCAACCACATTAATGCTCTTTGGAGGCCTTCAGCACTGCTGCTTTTAACCAGCTTCAAAATAAGTCAGTGTGTTGTATAAAAATGAAAAGTCACCCAGGGTGTTGCATGAAATTTTTGTGGAGTCAAGAAACTTATAGGCTAGGAAACAATTCACATGTGAGAGAGGTTTGCCTCCTGAAGTCACGTGCTTGGTCTGTCACGAGAGGCTAGAGCACATCCAGCATCCTTACCCATTAAAGTTTGCGGACACATGCACACATCATTTCTCTAGCCACTTGCTGGCAGCTCCTGCAAGTCTTCCTCTCCCTTTTGCAATAGCCACTTCACACTGGGTACTCTTTAGCTTACTAAGAAGATTAAAAAAATGGCCATCTGATAGGAAAAAAAAAAGAATAAAGCAAGTCCCTTTATCTGCTCCTGTAGGACAAGAAGGAGGAAGCGCTGCAAAATCAAAAGACAATATACTCTGTACATCACTGAACTTCCTCCTATCACAAACATAACAGTTCTACTAGATACCGTCTGGAACAAGATAAGGGCAAGTGGCAGAATAAGATCTTAGACTGAAGCCTACAGTTGGTCTTAAATGCTTTTAAATTCATCTGACAGCTTCTGGAAGAGACCTGAATAGCATTTCACAACCAAGGAAGGAAACCTGGACACGTAGATGTAAGTACTAGATTTTTTCCAGGTATTTTTTAAGTGGTCTAATGATCATCACAAGGAAACACCGTTTGACTTGTAGCCCCTCTGACTCCTACTTCAGGAAGGAGACGGGTGCAATTTATGTGGTCTCCAGGAAGGAGACTGCTCTTTGTAGCTGCAGTCAGGAGTTTGTCCACGTGTGGCAGCCACATAAATTGCACCCACCTTCCATCTACTTTCCTACAGTTTCAGTATGTTTGCACCTGCAAACATATTAAGCAGGAAAAATATTCTTGGTCTGATCATCCCTTTCCTGCTCATATTCCAGTCACATCTGCTGCTCAAAAAGGAACAGAGAAAGTCCATTAAATTTCATCTTAAAGCTGGTTCCTCAGTTCATCTATTCAATACACATTAACTGCCTCCATTTTTGCCTTTTTTCCCACAAAATTCCAACAGGAGACAACTGCAGTGTATTTGTCAGAGAATAGTCATTTTCAACATATCAAATAGAATTACAATTGTAATATATGTACCACAAGACAGCTGAACAAATAAGCAATTAGAAGACCATTTAAAATCAGTTGAGCAAATACAGCATTGTTTTTTTTTTTAAAAAAAGAAGTGCATTAACGTGAACACACAAGGAAGGAAACACATTACACCAACAGCATCACTACAATGAACTGCATTCAAACAGTTGGGCTCCGCTTTATTCAGACAATGTTTACTGTGCATTTTCCATCACATTCCATATCCAATTCTTCGAGGCAGATATCAAGTCAGACTAACCCTGTGACCAGGTGGGTAAGAACAGACCTCAAATTGCAGGTCCCTGTAGGATTAATTTTAGATTTTTATAGTTGATTTGCAAGCTCCAAATGAGTCACAGAGCTTGGAATTTTTAAGGGTGGAGAGAGGGATGCAGTGAAAAAGAAAGGTGGTAACAAAAATTCAAGAGGAATTCATAATCACATCAGAAGGATGATGCATTTTGAAGTTTTCTTATTTACACCCTTCATCCATTTTATATTTGCAAAACCTGGCACTGCCACTTCACTGTCGTAGTCATTTCACAGGCCATGCCACAAATTTAAAAAGATGTTTCCATCCAGCCAACAGATATGAAAATCCTTAGTCTGTTGACTCTTCCTCCATCCTAGCTGCAGAGATACCCGCTCTTTCATCTGATGAATGAAACTCTTCCAAATATGACATGACCCTGTTCCACAGCCAGGAAAGGACTTGTAACACATTCACCTGAACAAAAGATTTTTGTGGTTATTTACACTTATTCTTCTGTTTGACAAAAAGACAATCAAACCACTATGCTGTTACCAAAGAAACAAGGCCTGATCATTCTCACAATCCTAACATGTAGCTGACTAAAAACTTGCCAAACCATAAAGAATTACACAGGAGCTGCTTCTCTTAATAGAAATATTTAGTGGAACCTGTTCTACATTTCACTGCAACAGCCTTAAATATCAGTTATGCCTTTCCAACCCCCCATGTTTTTTTTTCTAGACCATTAAAAATGCTTTTAACCAAAAACTTAACAGACTGAACAGCTGCATCAAGCAAAAACATGTGCTCAGCAGCAAAAGTAGGGAAAACTTTCTTATTCGGACAATATTCCCAAAATTAAAAGATGCTTGGCAACCACACCTATTTTAAGTATTTACTCCCCTGTAGCCTCACCTGCTGTTGCAAAGAAGAATAAGGTTTTGAACTGCAAGAACAGTGGAATTCTCATTCTGTCCTGTCACCAGGTGCCTGTCCAGTACCACATGCACAGCATCCGGCTTGCTGGCTAAATCCAGGGAAGAAGAAGAAAAAAAACAACAAATCCTGTGATAGTGGACACTTATTTCACAATTTCTGTATCATGTCTCTGATGAAACTCTAATATACGATATATGTCCCCCAAATATATGACATAGTTACTACCAGCTAGTGAGTGTGACTTTAGCTTTTAAACTGTAATTACTGAGCCAATTATGCAGAAGGAGGTAACAGCAGCTCAAAAAGCACAAAGATGCCATGTAGACACTGCCATTTAGACATGCTGATAGCACAGGGCTGAAAGAGAATAAAACAAAGAATATACAACACTTTGATAAGACAATGGAATTTCTTTTAAGAGAAGATACATATGTGGCCATGTGTGTGACTTCTATTCCAGCCACTTCACACAGCATCAGGTTATTGTTTGGCATTAGTCTTATTAAATAAAGGATTAATGGTTTAAATACCACGGGCACCTTATTATCCTCATCAAAAAGCAACATTTCTGTATTCTAAGGGATTTTTTTCTCGCATACCGCAGAACCTGAGATTATACAGTTTGAAAGCCAAACTTAACATTTGTGATTATTAATAATGTTCACTTAGTGCTTGATAGAAACAAAACATTGCAAAACCAGATTTGCCACAGAGGCACTTTATTCACAGCTATTAAGCATTTAATCAAACCCACAATTGTTCATACACCCTCCAACTTGAAATGACAAACATTTATCTGAATAAAAAACAATCCCCAAATCTAGAAGTTAACCTCTCTGGGCCCAGCACGTGCTCCCTGCCAAGGGGACAAGGGACTACATACACAGGCATAATTCCCTGTGGGAGTGGAGACAGCGACAAGTCACTGTGAATCAGCAGGTCCATGGTAACTCCTGCACACCCTCTTCCCTGCAGTGCATGTTCTTTCTTCACTGCAGGATACCCCAATTGCTATTTACCCTGGGGTAAAAGAGTGTTCATAGACACTAAATCTACTAGGCTTTGGTTTACACCCATGAAATAAGAATGTAAGACAAGAGAATCCTGTCAGAATCCTGTTCATCTGCGTAAAAACGACATCCATCTTCAGCACTCAGCTACAAAGACAAGGAGATCACTACCTACCGCTATATGTTGCTCCAGAATCTTTCACAAAATCCTCCACGATAATGGACAAACTTGCAAAATTAGGCTGCCGTATTAGTTCATACACAGAGGGCTGAAAAAGAATGAACAGAAGTGTCATCTATGTACATCTGTAAGGAGCAAAATGAAAATTTGTATGTGAGCCAAAAAAAAAAAAAAAAAAAGAGAAAGAATGATACCAAGTGTATGCGGAGCATCAAGCAGAGTTAGTGTTCCTGAATTCACATCACAAAGGATATCTGCACTTTGTGCTATTCAAATGTTTCCCTAATGGATGTCTGCGATTCTCTTCTCCCCGAATTTGAAAGCTGTCCAGGGACTAACAACATCATGCCTTGCAACTGTATTTATAGTTCCACTTAATTAAATTTCCAAGTGACTAGTTTTCAAGTTGTTTTAAAATATGCTTTCTGCACGACAAAGTGCAGGGAATATAAAGCTCCTGGCTACCATCCGAATTAAATCCAGTGTAATTACCACTGTAGAGAGGAAACAACATCTTGTACCCACAGAACAGACAGAATTATAGCTGAGTTTTGACAAAGAGCTTAAAACGCTTCACTGCTTCACTGTGATTAAGCACAGCATGGAGAGTCTGGTGGGGTACACTAAATCTACACATCAAGAAGTGTTCAATTTCTATCTCAAGATCAGTGCCCCAGTAAAGTGTTTCTGCAACTGGATTTTCTCACTGTTATATTTGCTTATCTAACCACATTTTAACATACAAAGAAAGAAAGAAAACATAATTTGAAATATAGCCCTATTGTACTTTTTAAAGTGCTGCATTGTGTTAGTTAAGAGAAAATATTGGACTAAAAACCCTTATGAAATGCATGTTTGGATACAAATGCTGTGTTACACAACTTTCAAAGGCCAGCACCTAAATAGGTCTGCACTTTCATGAAGAAGGAAAAATTAATGAGTACTTTCAATGTAATAGTTCAGTTTTCACATGCGGAGAAGAACTTTATGGTTTCCACAGGAACTAAAATTAGGCCATATTGCGCTTCTTACTATAAAAATTTTATCACATTGCAATAGCAAACAAAAGCACACCAGGACTCTGATGGCTTTTGAATGTCCCCAACTTCATTTCCTAACTTTGCATTTAAATTCTCAGATCTGCAAAGTGCCGTATATTAGTCTGCACTACCTTGGTGAGCAGGTGTAGATTCCATATAAATGCAGTAGTCTATATGACCTCAGTTCTGTTAACAAAATATTAACAAAATATCAATTGTATCTAACACTTTGAGTTAGAAGCCAGTTTGTATGGATTTGAGTGCAAGTCTTGGGTATCAAACTGATAATCTATTGCAGAAAAAAACAAAACAGCACAAGTTACCTACCCCTGTCAGACTGTATTCCTGAAACACCCAGGATTTATCCTCATTGGTGGCACAACACAAAGCTGCAACTCCATGTCCCACTGCACAAATAGGTTCTATATATGCATATATATAAAAAAGTGCATTTCAGAAGCGGTATCTTTAAAGCAAACCAAAACAAGATTCCTCATGTCACACTGTATTGCCTACCTGAAAAAAATATACTATACTGTTTACATGCTCTTAGGGTATAGTGCTTTTTTCTGCACACTGCATTAAGAATTTCCCCCGTCTTGCAAAGAGTTACTGGTGGTTAAAAGCCCATTAGCCCAAAGTAAATGCACATGTTCAAATGACAGCTGCCACAACTGACAGAAGTCTTGATTTATCAGGACCTCAGCGAGGATTCTGTGTCTGAAATTCAGTTTCTGTTTGAACTGAAGAGAGTAACTCCTGTATCACTATAAGGCAGGCCCTTCTTACAAATGTATTCAAAAAATCTACTGTTATTTTTATACATTCACATAAAGAGGATACTTATTTTAGAGACAGCACATGTTTATCCAAAGGAGATGTTTCCAGTTCTGCACATTGCAACATTCTTCAATTATGTAAACAATTTTAAATCTTTTGAGACCTCTGTGATTATGCCTAAAAGTAGTTACTACAAGATAAAAAGTAGTTATGGCAAGGAGATAGTTTTGCATGAACAGATACAGAGTATTTCATTCAACACAAGTATCTAAGGTTGTTCACCCACTGTTCTCAGTGCTGAAGTGCTGCAATATCCTAGCAAGGTATCCACTGTTGGCAAGGTCAGTCATAGCCCCAGGACAACTAGGAATCAAGAGTGCGTGATACCTAGCACCTAGAAAAGAAAAAATGACAAGCAAATTGTCACACAAATAACAAGCAAAATGAGCCATTTGAGACTTGACAAAAATTACTATGATACCACAGAGCTCAGTCAAATACTATAGAAATTTAATGAACTAAAGAAATGAGATCTATGCAGCGAAAAGAGTTACTGAAGACAGAGAACACACACTTCCAATGCGAGAATCTAGTCAGGACAAAGCTTAAAACTGTTGTGATTGCTGGCTTCCACTTCAGAAAAATGTTTGTATTAATTTCCAAAATTAACAACATGTATTACATTTGTCATTCAACGATAAAAATAATAATAAAAAATAATAAAAAATCTGTAGCTGTCAGAGCTGGTCTTAAAACATAAGATGTATTTCTTTTCTGTATCCTAACATTAAGAAGTATATATATACTGTTTCTCTAGTAAATGGTGATGACAAATGGAGATGACATTTTAGGGACCCTTACCATCGATTGACTCCAATTTGGCAGGGCTTGCATACGATTTCATACGGAAGTCTTGTATCCAACGCATGTTACTTTCATTCACATCCACAAAATCCATTGATTTCCCCTAGCAGAAACATGTTTCAAAGACTGTTGTTAGTATATATCTATATATACTATAGGAAGCTGTTTTATTTCTGGGAGCATAAGCATGTAAGATTTTATGGGACTATAGGTATCAAAATAGTAAAGTTTTCTATTTTTTTTTCTACTGAGGATGAACTTTTAAGAGTCTCCACGCTGAGGAAAAGAGATACTGCAAAGTTCAGAACCATGAGGAGCGCATCTTCATTTAGGTATAAAGAAAAACATAAATAAATAAATGAAGAGTGCCTCAACTGGTAAAGATAAAACATCTCTCAAAAATAGCATAAAACTTCTTTGATCAGCGGGCTGTTAACTGTGCTAAATCGCAGTAATCTCCCATTTGTACTTACCCCCGGGGTAGCGACTTGCAGGTTAAAAGCAGCACTGGTCAGTGTGAAGCAGTGAAGGAAGGACTGGGCTGACACACCTGCAAGAGAAAGCACAACTTTAATTAATTTTTTTAAATTAATTTTTTTTAATTTTTAATTAATTTTAAAATGCAGAGCCACAGCATTTTAAACTAAAACATACCAGAAAAATCATACCTAGCCAGGCACGGGGGCTGGGATTTTTGCTCGTTTTAAGAGATCCCAAGAATTTTTAAATTCAAGGGATACATTAACCCACATGGTGGCCATGTTTCTGCGCGGAGAGCACATACATGTCCTCACACGAGTGGAAACACCTGGGCAAGCGGGAGGCACGCGCGGGGGAGTGGGCGGTATAGCCGAGCACGGCGGGTGCGGAGGGAGCTCGGAAGGGCCCCGCGGGCGGCAGAAAAGGGGGCACAGCGGGCGCCTCTCACCGGCGGTGGCGGCGCTGGCGACGATGAGGCAGGTGGGCTTGCCCAC
>JAWLRI010000204.1:721936-771776 GCA_034781795.1 Crypturellus tataupa
CAAAGCGGGGGCCGCCGCCGCCGCCACGCAGCAGCTCGGCCGCCTCATCGCCGCCGCCGCCGCCTCCCGCCACGGCCGCCTCCTCCTCCTCCTCCTCCTCGCGCGGCCGCGCTGCGCACGCGCCGCCGCTGGGCGGGAACGTGAGGCCGTTGCGTAGCAGCCCGGGGTCCTCGGTAAAGTCCCATTCTGCCCCGCTCTTTGTTCGGGCTTTTTATTGCTATTAATTTTTAACTCGTCCGTTCTTCACGTGGCTGCCCGTGGTGGAAGCGCCCAGCGCTGTCCCGCTGACCCCGTCCCCGCCGGGGGGAGGTGGGGTGACCACCCACCATGTTGTGGGTGGTCTAAGAAGAGGCAGGTGGTGGTGTCAAAATGGCACCTCGGCTGTGGCCCGCCAAAACCTCGGGGTTTGGTTGCAGACTGTCCCGCTCCAACTGCAAAAAGTCCCTCCCCAGCCAACCAAATCCCCAAACTTCCCCCATAAAGTGCAAGCCGACCCATTAATCTTGGCTTCTTGTGCGGCCAACACGCTTCCCGTGCACCTGGGGCAACTCCTTCGTGAAACCAAAGCTGTTTTTAAGTTGACAGACTTCTTACAATTTGCTCTTGATTCATCCTTGGAAAATAAAGTCTAAGGAAGTGGCAGGGGAGACAAAAAAAAAAAAAAAAAAAAGGAAGGATGGAATAGAGGGATGGAGAACTGGGTGGTTTCATGGAGCCACTGAAATAGATACTGGAATTGCAAACTAAACCAGAGGGTCGAAGTGTGCTTCAAATTCCTTCCCATCCTTCATATCTGCTAAATGTTCATGTTAAAATGATTCATTATTGTTTCTGCACCCCCCAAAATATATATATACAGATACTGTAGGTATCATTGCCTTGGCTCCATAGTTCACTCAAGGAAATGTAGTGTTTGTAAACCTCATCCAGCTTCTGAGTTTGTATTTTTCCTCTCCATGCTAATTTAATAGATTTACAAATTGGTGGTTGCTAGCGTATTATAAAGAAACAGTGCCGCTATAAAATGGTTGATGGAAAACAGTGCAATTCTGATGGATTTTGATTTATTTATTTGCTTCCTAAATAAAAGAAACAAATGAAAGCTGATTTATTTGCTCTGTTTCCTAAAGCAAATGTAGCTTTTTGCCTACATCCTGCCTGATTTTCCATCTGCTCAATCATTTTTCCGTATCCTTTCCCCACCAAAGGGCTGTTGTGAAACCACCTTCTGGCTGGAGATACCAGCTGTTCCTCATACTTAATCCAGTTTAGTTACCAGAAAACAAGAAAAAAACACTGAAAACTTCATTTTAGTTACCTTGTAGGGAACTTAATGCCACTCCAGTACTCTGGAGCCTTTATCTCCTAAGGATGGGATTTTTGCTCACTTCTTGTGTGTGAATCTGGTGTTTTATTTTCCAAACTCAGGAGCGCGAAACCTGAATGTTAACGGCTCCATTTGCAGAGTTGTTTCCCCATCAGCTCTAGTCTGGCAAAACAGCAGTGCTTTGCAAGCGCAGTGATTTGGTGTCGTACCATTTCCTTTGTATAAATGATGGCTAAAGTCGAAGGGAGCGGGGAAAAATAATACATGGCGTAAAAGATACTTGTAAACATCGCCTCTGCCTTTCAAAATATTTAATGTCAGGAAGTGATGTAGGAGGATTAGAGACCCTGTAGGTTTATTCATAGTGTTCTGTGCAAGTTTTATGAAGTGTAGTAGTAAGGAATATTTTCTTGAAGCGCTTACACATTTCACAAGGAGGTGTTGAAACCTTCCCTTCCTGCCACAAACACCCCCACACATAGATATGGGTTTAACGCACTCATTTGAAAGGATAGACCCTACCTGTCTTCCTCTCAAAACACATATGCTGCTAGATACCAGGCCTTAAATTTCATTTCGAGCAGTGTGTTTCCCATGTGATATTTTTGTAGCTGAGAATTTGAGAATACTTAATTAAAACAACCCAACTAGAAGAAGGAAACTCAAGCAGTTTTTCCTTCTCGTTTCTCCTAGGCAATTGATCACAAAACTAGAGCAAAACTTACTCTTTCCCCAGAGATGCAAATTTGTTTTGCCCATCCCATGTGCTAGCCAGGGGGTAGGAGGACACAGAGAGTGACACCTCAGACTCAGGGTCACTAATTCCTTCCTGGCACTGTGGGATAATAAAGATACTGATTAATGCATCTACCTTTAGCGCATAACGAGCCTCATCTCTTCCAGCCATTAAGCGGACAAGGATAACCTGCAGGTCTGACCAGTAAAAAGGACAGTCCTTTGGTTATAAAATAAGTGGTTTTCCACTTATAAAATAAGTGGTTTTCCACTTATAAAGCAGCCGATAAATGCTCTGCAGTCTGGTGTGTGTATCTGTTTTAGCAAGGAAAAGGCACAGAGACATTGATGCAGTTAGTGAGGCCCAAGAGGGCAAAGCTGACCCTAGCTAAGTGCTTTTGAGCCCTACTTTTGATCCACCTTGCCCCATCCCATCTATCTTTTCCTTGCACGTGGTGTAACAGCTTGCACAGGATTTCTCTGCTCAGCAAAATCAGCGAGGTTTCAGGAGAGAAGTAGTTGATGGGGGAGAGTGAAGCAGCATGAGCCGAGTTTCCAGGTGAATTTTGTGCTCTTCCCCTGTCTTTTAAGAGAAATGCCACTGGAAGCCCTTCCTGACAGCTCACCCAAAGGAGAACCACTCCGGTGATTTCTCTCAGGGCTTTATTTTTAGTGGGAGCCCCTAACACGGTTGCAAAGGAGTTCTCAGCATCTCCTTGACAGGAATCAGCTGTTGAAAGGAACTGTTGAAGGCTTCTCTGCTCGATCACCTCTTTAGCCAACAGCCAATTATCACAGCCAGAGAAAACAGTCGGGCTACTATAAAACCAGCTCTACCTTGTGCATCTTCAAATTATATAATGCTATATGTTATTGATGCTTGGTGGATGGACATGCTCCTCATGTCTGCAAAGAAGCCCTTGGAGGACTGGACCTGCTTATGGGACCATTTGGGACCCAGCAAGAGCCTTTATTATTTTTTTTTTATCCTCTTTTCCCTTATTGTACAGTTGCCAAGAACGTTGCTACCTTCTTTGGCAGTGAGAAGGCATTTTTGTTGGAAGAAGGAACAGTGGAGGATTCCCCAGGCCGTTCTTCCACCTCTCCATAGAGCAAACAGCACTGCTTCATCTGGGACCAAAGAGGGCATTTCGGGCTGTGACCTGCACTGATTTTAAGCTATGGGGAAGCCTTCCTGATTGGAGCATCACTTCTTGCTCCACTGTCCCTCCTGCCTTAGTCATTTAATTGCTTTACACCTTAATTGCTCTGTGGGAACAATAATCTCATCTTTGGTCTACTTTAATTCAATAGGTTGGGTTTTTTGTGGGGGGGACTGGGACTGCCTTTCACTGTAGTTCTTATTGGTCTCTTAAATAGCCTGAAGGAAACATTTTCCTGACTAAGGAGTAAAGGAAAGAACAGCCATTTTCACTTATATACCCAAATACACAAAGATGCTCACGTGAGGAATTATACAATATATCTATGTGTATATATATCTATATATAGTTTATTTCTCACAATCCTGGTAAGAGTTACAGGTGTATCGGGAATCATTTACAGTTTCACAGCATATGGAGTGGCCATACAGCTTCTGATGTGAGTAACATACAGTGCGTAGAGAGCACACGTTTCCAACCCATCCACCCACCAGTCATACAATGGGTTTTCAAAGCTAATACTAGATTCAGCTACGTAGAAAGCCTGGAAAATGTTAGGGTACAGCGTTGGGTGTCGTACAACACTGTCAGTCACAATGGGACAAGCTAAACTACTTTAATTTTCAATCTAGTATTTCTAGTCTACCTGCATTATTGCATTTATACGCTTTTTTTTAATTAAAGTAAATAGAATACTATATGGGAAAGGAAAAATTCTTGACTGTTTTAGGATTTGAGCTGCAGCCCATACAAAGTGTCCATAGAAGCATAGACAAGGTTATAAATTCAACAAGGTATAAATTAGCTGTATAGCTTTGTGTGTAGGTAGGTGTCCATTTCCCTCCAGGAAATGTATCTAGCAGCTTTTGAAAATAATAAAAAAATGAACCTGTATGTTGAACACAGGTAAATATGTGTAAGTGACAAGCAGTTCTGTTCCTACAGGGAAGAAATCAAGGTGTCACTCGGAAATACTGTTAATTGGAAAACATGTTCAGAGTCTGATTCAAAACCCACTGAGACCAGGAAGAAGGGGCCTGTGGCTTCAGACACGACATCAGGCATTTCCCCCTAGTAATATCTGAACCTTTCCTTTTGGCTTCCAAAGGGCTTTGGATCAGACCCTGGAAAAGTAATAAAATCAAAGAAAAATGAGGAGAAAAAAAAATCCCTTGTAATCTGACCTTCAAGTTGCTTTTCTACAGTTTTACTTTCTCCACAAGTTTGTAAACAACCTGCACCTACCACAAGAGCTGATTTTTACTGGAGAGTAAAAACCTCTAAAAGTTGCCAATTGAGAGAGTTCTCACCTGTGACTCGGGAAAAGGTGCAAAGATTAACAAGGGCTGCTCAAAAACTAAGAAAGCCACATGATTTGCTTGTTGTTTTGTTTTTTTAATGAGGGAAATTATTGTTACATTGTCCTTCTTATCACGTTGTCCCAGAATTTGACTGCTTGAAGCTCTTATGTCAAAACCAGGGATATGATGCAGGTCTCTACTGTTGCAAAGATAATTAAATTTTCTTCACTTCTTGATGGGATTTTTGGACAGGAGCAACCAAAAACAACTATTCTTGGGATCCTGGCCTGGGGCCTTGCATTATGAGAAACCAAAGGAGAATGGAAACTGAAGAAGAAATGGGAAGAAGAGAAACATGTAAAAAATCTGTTTGACCAAATCCTATTAAATCCAATGTATATTTTTTCAGCAAAACCAGATCTATTTGGTCAGAAGAACATAGCATCAAGCTGTAGAGAACATGACTCGCAGTGTGCTGCATAGCAGCATGTGTGAACAGAGCAAGCACTTTGCGAAACAGCAAGCAGAGCAACAGTGCACAGTAGAGCCAAACTCGTGTTATTTGGAAAATCCATGACTTGTCACATCACCTGCAAGCTTTGAGTATCAGCTTATCAGCACGATTAGTTGAATGAGATGTGGATTTCCCAGGCCCAGCAATCTTGCATTATTTTCCTGTATGGAATGACAACACTCGAGCTGCCTAGTTGTCAAATGGGATAATCCTTGCGTTTTCCTTGCGTCTTGGTCTTGCAGCTAATGGAGCCTAGGAGAGAGCAGCAACATGTTCATGCACCTAAGCAGATTCTCAGACCCACTGAAATGCCACTCGTTGATTTCAGCTCCCAGGAAGCCTCCAACCATCTTAGGCCCTCTCTTCTGCGCCTGTGTGTTTGCTGCTTCAATAATGTGAAGACCAGAGAGGCACTGGCTTTAGCCATGCGTATGCAGGTACTGTGTCAGTATTTTGTGAGCAACCTGGCACCCGACTGACAGGCAGCCCCATCTCCACCGAGATCTTGAACGGTTTGTGCCCTTGCAGCGGTTCACTGTCCTGGAACAGCAACCACAAGAGAGAGAGCTGCCAGCTATCTGTTCAGAGCAGTTGGGTGTTACACTTCTGTGGCACAAGAGAGACACTTAAACTAACTCAAGAGTTTCAGCAGTTAGAGGATGAAAACCACACGTGTGCCCTGGTCTACAGTCTCTCATTCCGCAGGGTTCCTCTGCAGCGAAATATTTGCTATATATTTTGGAAGGGGTGACTCAAAATCTACTCCTGCATTGTGGTAGAGCTTTGCCTGGCCACATGTGCAAAGTTGCCATAGAAAAAAAATAAGGAAAGAAAGGGGAATACAGTTCACTAGCTGAAGGAGTAAAGTGTAAGCAAAGCAAAGAATCAAACAGGTCTTCAGAAACCAGCAAAACAAGGTCTCTTCTGCTGATTGAGAACCTAGTATGGGCAATCAGTCTGGGAATTTGGGCAGAGAAAGTGAAATTGGTCACATGGCTGGACTGTCGATCTGAAATAGAAGAGGGAAAGGTCTTTATCACAAAAGCCCTGGCTGAAGGCATAAAAGTGCCAGATTAAAATTCCCATTGCCAGTCAACCAGGCCAACGTGATCTGAGCTACCCACAGGAAGATGCAATAAAAGATAAAGAAAAACATGGGAAGTGGCTCAGCCAAGTCAAACTGAGTGGCACAGAGAGCATGTTCCGAGCCAGCATCTCTCACCTAAATTGAAGTACCATTAGTAGTACCTGACATCATCATCTGTACTGATGAAATATCATAACCTAACTCAAGATAACACAACCTAACTCAAGGAGAACAATGTTGTGGACAGCTACATTCAGTTTGATGAACCTAGATTAAATACCATCTCATTTTTGCCATGTGTTCCCCTTTAGCTCTTTCTGCTCCTTGCTCTTAATGTAGCTGAAAAAAATAACTTCCAATTAAATAATGTTCCAAAGAGGTGAATTTCGGGAGAGAACTGAATTGCAATCCAAACAGAGGCAGAAGAGGTTTGGAAAAGAATGAGAAGCCAGAAGAGACATTGCAAGGCAAGTGCTTAGGGATGAATACAAACAGAAAACAGCAGCAATATTTAATCCAGGCAGACCGTGTTCATGTTGTCCTCTTTGGCTTCTTTGTAATCCACAGAGCATCATTTCAGTAGAAATTGAATAGAACTGTGTTCCCTGGCCCTGAAGACAGCTGTGCGCCACGGTGGCATCGTTGCCAAAGGAGCAGCAGTTTTAAGACCAGTTGTAAAATGTGCCCCCAGTCCGGGTCAGACCTTCAACATCAGTGAATTGCTCTGTAAAAGAATAAAGGATCAAATTCCTCCAGTGTAAATGATGGGAAATGTCTTGATTCTGGGACTCGAAACCTGTATCAAAATTAGCAGTTAAGATCTCAGAATTTTGATCATTGAGGGCAAAGTCAACCCCCTTTACAGAAGGAGATGCCCAACTTCTAAGGCAGTTTTCTGTTTTCTGTAAAACCTTTAACATTGAACAATGCTAACAAAAATGCACTTGGAAAAGCCAGTTAGCAAAGTTTAATTTTAAGGCTTATAAGGAATTGGTCATATTTGCTTTTCCCTTTGAAAACAAGTGGGTAGGCTATAAAAATAAATGTGTAAATTTGCAAATTTTGCTGAGCCCAGCAAAGTTGTTAAGATAATGATGCTGCATATTTTTCTGCATTTCTTTGCACTGTTTTCATGTCCTCTCAAGAAGCACTGAATTGAAGCACTAAGTCAGCTGCAAAGCTGAATCAAATTCTTGGAATTTCACTTTTTATTTATTTGTTTATGAATGATACATTTTTCCCTCAAGTCTCCAGGTTTACTTTTGACCCGTTTGAACAGTCAGAAATGTTAATCGCTCTAAACCGCCGTGACATTTCCTGAAAAGGAAGGCAATTTTTTAAGGCAGAAATCTTTTCCTCTCACGAACTCTATTTTTTTTTTTTTTTTAGTTACATCGTAATTTAAATGCAAATATTAATGCAGGTATATTTATGACTATGAGCATGACTGCCTGGAGAAGACTTTACTCAGCAGAAGGACTACAAAATACTTGTGCAGGCTTAAAGAACCTGCCACTGAAATGGCTTTGTATTTTATAGTGACCTGCAATCATATCCCTGGTGCCAATTAGACCTTAAGGCCTGATCATGGTGTATTGAAACCAGTGGGAAAATTCCCCTTGCTTCCAGTAGCCTTTGGATCAGTCCCTAAAGCCTTTACTCAGCAAAGACATAAATACATTTTCCATCACTGAAGCTAAAGAGTGCTTAACAGCAAGCAGATATTCAGGGCTCTGTTAGATTTGAGCCTGAGGGGTGGTCAGCACCTGTAAAAATGCATTCTTACCCTCTTCAAAATGCTGTTAGTTTTATCGTTTGGCTTCCTATCTCCTTCTACAGAACTGTTAAGAGTAAGAGGACTTATCCATAGCCTGTTAAATCAGTAGAAAGAAGAGGCAGAAATGGAATCTGTTCCAGCTTTCTTAAAGTTACAAGCTTGGAAAACCTTCTACTGAGTTGCCCAAGGGACCATAACAACATCTTTCTGTTAGACTAAAACTTACAGCTCCTTAAAAATAGATTGACCTCAGGCATCATAATTGAACCTATATTTCAGTGCTAAGCTGCAATGTCTGTGAAATCATTTTTCCCCCAAATTTCTAATTTATAGACTTTTATCAAAAGAGTAAACTAGTAATCTAGATCTCTTCAAATCCCAAGCGCAGGATCTTATCAGTTTTAAGCAATAACTCATTTTCCAAGTGGAGATATCACTACAAGGACTTCATATCACAAACACCACACAAAGAATAACATCAAGCAAATAATGGCATGTGCTCGGTACGAGGAAAAGACAGCTATTTATTTAGCACAGCGAGTTCAATCACTTAAGCCTCCCGTCTCACTCTGATGCTGAGAGATGAACTTGCCCTTCTCAGCCTACTTCTCGCTGGACATTTGATCTCAAAACGAAGCCACCGCAGAGCCTGGCACATCAAGGCAGAGCAGGAGGCACCTCCTAAAAACAGGGGCCCCTGTCAGGTCAGGACTGAGGAGCATTGGCCCAGCTGCGTGTGTAGGAACTTGTGTGGTTTCTATGCTTCATCTATCTGCCTTTAACCACCACTAGACCCACGCTTTGAAGAATGCCACAGCCCAGACCAGTATAGTTCAGTACAGCCTAAGAGAAGTGCCTTGTGTTCAAGCGAGTAGCCCGCATGCCTATCGAGGGGAGGGAAGGGTAATATTGAGCTTCTAGCGCAGTGGGGACATTGTACATTCAACACCTCGCCAGCCATACATTCTATGCAGTGATAAGAAACCAGGATCAAACACAAAAAAGAACAAAAAAAGAAAAAAGGGGAGCTGAGGTGCTGCATGGCGTGAGGTGGATGGCACAAAAAAAGACATCACGGACACTTTGTGTGAATGCAGGGGAACGAATGACGGGCGTCTCCAGGTCTGTTTTGCCATTTTTTTTTCATACCAAGAATGTGGCTTTACCCAGACTGCAGCGGTATAAATATATATATTATACGTATGCATCCATACATTCATCTACAGAATAGTCTTGAAGGCAGGGTTGTGTATACACATATACACACACACACACACAGTAACACAAGTGTTTTCCAAACCACCAAAAAAAGCTTGGTTCCAGATACTCTGGACAGCAGACAAAAATGTTAAATAATCCCAGTATATGTAAGATCCCTTAGGGGCAGGACATACCACATTCTCTGCCTAAGGAGACTGAGCATAGGGTTACAGTCCCAGATGATGAGCTGCAGGCCCATCGCCGTTACTATGCTGTGTTTTCAGGTAATTTGAAATTTCATCTGAATAATGTCAGATGAAATTACTGGCCTTGCGTCTGACTGCTCTAAGAAGGGGTTTAGAGGTGAACAGGTCATGGCCCATGCTGGCTGAGAACTGTTTTTCCCTCTTCTGTTAGCAAAGTTTGAAGCAAAGATATAAAAACACCTTAAAAGGTAATGAGAGCGTCAAGTGAAGCGGTCTTTCTCTTTTCCTCCCCATATCATCCTGGTCAGTGCAGAGTAGCTAGATGTGACGTTATCACACACTGCTAGAAAACTCATACGCCAGAGGCTGAGAGGGAGAGAGCAGGCAGGGCAGCTGGAAGCATCTCGAGTAGAGAGGACTTTCGAAAACAGAAGTCGCTGTCTGGAAATCACCAACCCTGTGCTGGCAAAACATGAATCAGAACTGGGACGGCCAGATCTCCTCCCTCGTGAGCAACATGACTGAAATTTCCCTGTAGCCAAGAGCCTCATGATTTGGAGGTCTAAGGGAAGGAGAGCCCAGGAAGGACTCCCTGGTAGCTGGCTCTAAGGGCACCTTTTGCCATCCCCAGAGGGCACTGGCCTCCCACTTGTGGAGACTGGCTTCCTGACTGGACCTACTAGTTGCTTCTTGTCTGTGTACCCAGGTTTCCCTTGAGGACCGTTTCTGGGCTGCGTGGGAGTGTCTCTCTTTCTCATCTCTGCTTTCCCATCACTTTTCATGCCCCCTTTCTATCATTCACACCTCTGCTTCCCAAATAACCTCCAAGCATTGCTGAAACAAGATGAGGGAAAATCAGTTCTTTAGACCAAAATGACATTATAGAAACACCCAGCTGTGGACCCCTAGTTCAATAACAAGAAGTTTTCCAGGCTCTAAATAATATACATTCATAATAGAGGCAAAAAGTACTTTAAGTTACCAGGATTTCACCTGTGGCCGCTAGCACATGGTCCAAAACCAGTGTGAACCCAACTTACCCATGCCCCTCAGTCTGTACTGATAAAGGTAGATGTAGACCTAAAATTTTAGCTGTGTTGAATCCATTGTTCATCCAAAGATGGCATCAGGTACGCCCAAAGAGTACATACCTCTGGGAATAGTCTCAGAGCCTTGGAAAAAAAAAGTGGATGACAGATCTCACCACAGGAATGACCAAGGCTTTGTATTTTGGGAAGTTGTATGTACCCAGCAAACCAAACTTGGAGCTAAATAAGACATGAGCTGAGAGAGGTATTACCAACTTGGGTCATACATATCCACCGTCCTACCCCCTACTATCTGCAATACCTTAAGAGTGTTCACCTTTTCTTTTTGTCTGGTACCTGCCAAGTTTATACATCCAGGCTCAGTTAAACAGCAATCACTTAGGTCCTGTTCCTAGTCTGTTTTCATCTCCCCTCCCTTTTCACAATGTTTTTGAAGCATCGCTCCCACAGCCTGCCTGGTGAGCTCCCAGGACTCGTTCTCTGGGCTTCTGCCCCCATCTCAGCACTGACCCTCTTTGAAGGCAGTACATAAGACAAAATAGCCTAAAAGAAACCCTCAAAATAATGAGATCTGCCCACTGCTTTTGGTGTTTCAGGAAGGGCATCAGCCAGTGCATTAAACACTTTATCCCTCTTGCCATCTGCATTCCTTCTCTTCCTAATCACAAGCTCAGGTTTTAGACCTGAGATACTCACCAGTGAAACCCATCTTTCCATGAAAATTATTTCCAGCTTCAAAGCATGGAAAAGTCAAAAATCCCTACTACAGTTATAGGAGGGAGGAAAGAGATTCCTGTCCAATACAAGGATTTTCAGTGCTCTTGAATACGGTTCCCTGATGTAAAACATATCTCATGGGGTCCAAACTATTCTTATAGGGTCCTAGATCCTGCCTGCCCCTAAAACCACATCTTTTCTCTCTTTTCTCGATCTCCTCATGTACAGAGAGGGCGCAGCCTTCAGTGAGAAAACATTCAGATGAAAGGCCTGATCCGAAGCCTCAGGCAATGAACAAGAAGGGTCCAGCTGACTTGGAGTTTGCGCTGAGCTCACAGCATCCTGCAAAGCATAGCCTAAAGTGAGGACATCCTAGATCCAAACCGAAGTGTCTCCCATCGCCAAACGCTGCCCATGCGACCTTGCCCATGCGACGCTGCCCATGCAAGCAGCTCGGCACACGCTGTCCGGCTGCCTGAGGTCACCATGTCTCTCGGCTGGGTGTCTCCGGGCGTGGCGCGGCCCCCTTTGCTCCATCTCCAGCTGACAGCTTGGCCAGAGAAAAGATTTCTTATGATATCCCGAGGTTCTCCCTTGGCTCTGCCCTGCTGCAGGCTCAGGCCAGCTTGTGCTGGGGCACGTAGAGGTGCTTGTTGTTTAAAGTTGAGGTGCTGAGCAGCAGGTCGCAAGGCATCTGTTAGAGACCACTTTGCTGCTTGAGTCAAGGACCTGCCTTCTCCTGTGATGCCCACTGATATCCCTGCCCCGGGTGGGTGCTGACAGAGCGCCAGCCCAGCACATGGTGACGGGAGTAGGCAGTAGGCTCTGTCTCCCCTTCCATCTTCTTTAGCCCAGCTTAAAAACAAAACAAACAGAAAACAAAACACAAAGCGGGGACTCTGGATGGGACGAAGAACACTTTGGAATTGAAAACGGGACTGCAAGAAAGATGGGGGTGTCTCCCAGGGAGGACAGCAGAGGAGGGGATGGGACACCATCATTTACACCAATCAGGAGAAGCTGTAATCTATACACAGTGATATAAGCCAAGATATATTACATGAAAGAACACACTGAGTGCATGGAGTTACCCACACTGGGTCAAACAGGCACAATTGTCCTTGACAAGACTCTTGGAGTTGCAGTTGGTACTGGTTGTTGACCTAGCTAGCTCGCTCTATATTTATAGATATGTATAGAATTTTCTGCATGCATTTGTCTCAAAAGGAACTGTACAACCAGGTTGGGGGTTTTGCCCCCTCCATCCCGGTCTTCATTTTTTCCGGGCTAGGAAGGCCACTCCCACAATCACAGCAAGTGCGGCCACCGCCACTCCTCCAATGATGATCAGGGGCTTCATGTTGTCAAAGATGCTGCCTGGCGATTCCTCGCTGCTGTTTTCCTTGTGGTCAGAGTCAGGGGACTGGCCGGTGGCCTCTTGCGTCTCCGTGGCGGCGGGGCTGGCCTTCAGGTTGCTGTGGTTGTTCACAACAGCAGCATCGCTCCCTGCCTTCTTTGCGGTAGAGGCGGCAGCTGCAGGCGCTGGCTGCTCTTTGGAAGGGGTTTCCTTCTTCTCTGCATTCGTGGCAGGCCCAGGGTTGGGCTTTTCCACCTTTCCTGAGCTGGGAGCCTTGGCATCAGGTTTGTTTCCGCTTCGGACGTTGCCTTTGGAATCCATCCCTAGAAATGCTCTGGGCAGCGACCTGATGTCAGATGCTCAGGGCACCTCTTCCTCTTTGACTTGGTGCTGGAGAAAGCTGAGGAGTCACCTCGGGTGGAAGGCTGAAACCCTTGGATCTATTCCCTTGGGATGATTCCGACAGTGGTGGGTCCTATCTGGGCATGATACAGCACCTGCAAGAAGAAACAGAGCAAGGAGATGTGAGTGAAGAGGAGAAAGGAAAAGAGCACTGTGCCACGCAAGGCAATAGAGGAGAACGCATGGAAAACACTTGGTTTTCCAATACCCTGGACTATGGCAGCACTCTACCATCACCATCCGCCCTCTCCCTGCTGCTGGCAAGGTGAGAATACACCAGGGTTTAGATGGTGCCCCATTTCCCTCTTTTCTCATTCCCAAAATGAGTCTGCAATACAAATGTTCACACACGGGCTGTTCAGTTCACACCTGAGGTATCCTACTCACTCTAGCCATATAGGCGATGCCATTCCTCAGTGACAAGATATACTAATTTCCAACCAAATGGAACTTAGTTTTCATTTGCTCAACACATTTGCCTTCCTCCTAGGTGAAGGAGAGGACATTTTGTTCCATGGGAAAGCAGATCAGTAGTTTCTCCCTGCCTGCAACTTGCTGCTTGTTCTGTAGCACTATCCCAGTTGCGTTTAAGGAGTGTTAAGTGTGTGATCTTGCCTGATATTCACCATCCAGATGGTCACTGTAGAAAAAGCAGGGATTAATTCCATGATTACAAAAGCTAGCAGAGCTATAAGGATGGTGGTGGCAGTGTTTTGAGTGGAACTACTGGAAAATAAAGCAAAGGCCACCTCCTCATCTGGTGTGAGCTGATAGAATAACTGCAGAGCAACTGTGTGGACTGACTCCTGTCTCCTCCTTGCAGCAGTTCCTGAGCTCGCCTATGGGGAAGAGCACCCAGCCCATCAGCTGGAGCCATTTGCATGAAGGAGCTGATGGAAGCAGTGAACAGCATGAGTGGATCTGAAGAGCTCAGCAGGTGGACCAAGTGGCGTCCAAGAGGGTTGGAAGAGCACAGCAAAAAACCATCCACCAACACCAGCTCAGGTGGGATAAGGTCTGGGCAAGGTGATCGGGGAGATGGGGCTCCTGTGACTACAGCACTGCTGCTCCCCAGGGGAGGAAAAGGAGCAACCAGAGGGCAGTTTGCTGGGTGTTCAGCATTTCAGCTTGGTGCTTGGAGGATAACAAGGGATCAGGAGGCCACTCTCAGGTTTGGGTGCTCCTGATCTGCTTCCTTGTCGCCCTGCTGACCTTCAGCACTGCCAGGGGCCTGCCAAGAGCTTTCTGCGTGCTAAGTGAAATAGGGGTTTATTAAATGTCTGGAATTAGTAACCCAGAGGCTCCTCAGAAACCTCTAGAGCCAACCGGTGTCTGTGGATAGATACTTGCTCTGAAATGGCTCACAGGGTCCAGATTACTCCTTTAATGACAGACTGGGAGAAGGTCCCAGGCTTGCAACAAAGCTCTGTGTTGCTGCCTCTTCCAGGAAACAGACTAACAAATGTTCTGTGTTCTAATTTCCAGCTGGACAGAAAGGCTGGACTGGGAGAAACTTATAAAAATACAGGATCTGGGCTCAGAGGGAAATGGGGCAACAGCTCACTGCTTGGCATGAGATAGAAACTACCCTTTCTGCTGCTGTCCCTTGTGAGCCATTTCTTGTCTGATGGCTTCCAGTGCCAAAATCATGGAAGTTTGTAGCTCACGCTGCATCAGACTTGGTGACCATGTTACCACTACCTCTTATACTACCTCTGAACAGAATATTCTCCTGTTCAGGTAAAGGCTTTAGCTGTCCAGATGCTGGTCAAGTCAACTCCTCCTCTTCCTCCTTCCCACCCATAAGAGCTGATGTCTTAGCCAACACCAGGAATTTAACTGTTAACCTACAAGGAGGTGTCTCTCCTTCTTGAATTAAGGTCTGACTGAAGAATGAAGTTTTCACTGAAACCCTTTGTCAGAGAAGGATGCAGAACACACCCTGAGCAAGAGATCCCCTTTGCATCTTGGTGGAACTGATTACCATGTGCTGAGCTGCAGGCAGTGGTAGCTGCACTGCTTCCAGTGCCTAAGTCAGCTTGGAAATCCTTGGATACAGGCAGACCTGGAGTCATGCTTAGGCTGTGCAGAAGACATCTGTCATATGAACCTAGTGAAACCACACAGTCCCTGCCTATGGGTGCTAGGTCTCCTCTCACTCAGCCATCTCAAAGGTAAGCATTTAGCCTAGGAAAGCAGTCCCAGCTCCTTAGCAACTTTTGTAGCATGGAGAAAGAACAGGTCCTTCCAGAAGGCATTTAATCAGCCCTGTCTTAGACACCTCCATTGGGCAGATGAGATTTCCAGCCTCCAGCTAGGCCATCTTTGCTGTGATGGAGCCTGAAGTCTCCAAAATGCATTAGATGATCCAGGCTGGCCACTTTTGAAATAAATCATTGAAAAGTAAAAGGCTGATATATTATGCCCCTAGGATTTCATAGCCAGCTTTATTTAAAGTAGGCACTAGTCTTCCTTTAGATTTTCAATTCAGTTTAGTTTCAGACTCTAGCTGAGCAATACTTGCTTACATATATGGCAGAGTATGTGGCATTAAATGGTGCCCTGAAAAATGAAAGAAGAAAACAATGTTCTCTCCTGCCACTGAAAATCAAAACCTGAAGATCTCCCCTTTGAAACACAAGATGTCAACACTCTGATTCTTCACTGAGGTCAGATCTGTTGGGCATATCACACCACCCAGAAACACAAGCCCAGATGCTGACCAGGCTGAAGTGTGGGGTTAAATTGTGGTGAGGACACTCACCCCTTTGCTGAGATATGGGGATATTGTGTAGACCAAGGTACCTCACTTTGTGTCATGTATCATCTATACCCTTGATGGAACAGATCTGGATGCCAGACTTCTTGAAGCAGCAGAGCTGTAGTGTTACTCATGGCCTACACACTAATACAAGCAATTCTTTACAATAATTTATTGGTTTCTAAGCGAGCGTCACCAAAAGGAATGCAAGTCCCTTAGGCTTTAGATTAGAAAAGATTTTAAAAATTTGGAAACCAAACCAGGGTAAAGTACATATGTGCAGTTCTTAAGTGTCCGCATGAAAAAGCTTTCCATCCATGGTTTTCCATCAGTGGAACCAGCCATCAGGAACGTTTGCCTCACAGTCCTTGCTTAACTGTCTGCAAATGAACCTGAGGGGCTTGGCTGCTGCTTTAGTCCTTACGTACTTCCAATACTTGTACATTGATGCTGATTCTTGTATAACCTTGAGCTTCACAATGTTTATTTTGAACTTCTGTCTGCGTCAGCCAAAAGGAGTTTGGTGCATCCGGCAGAATGCATGCCAAAGTTGTTGCTATTTATCTGATCCATTGATCTTTTCTCTTAGCTTTCCTCCTGCCTGTGACCTGACTCTCCTTGCCTCATCTTAGCTGCTTGTGCAGCCTGGAGAGTAACATAGTGCTGAGCTAACACATACAGCCCCTTGCAATGCCCATCTAAAGCAAGCCCTCAAACCTGGGGTTAGTGCTGTGCTTGCAGGTACCTGTACTGCCTTTCCCTTTGGTTGCTGCCTGCCAACAAAGAATTTGCTTTGAGCAACAAAGCACTTAACCCTCTTCCATAGTGAGGAAGCAGAGCATCATCTCCTCGTGCACTATCTCCTCCTCTTTTTGCCCTCCTTCCCCTTTTCAGTCCCACGCTTTTGAGAGCATGAGGATGTGCTTGTCTTTAAGCATCTCTGCAGGCCTCTTGAGGTGGAAAAGAAGGAGCTTCTCTGGCTTTCAGAAACTAAACCCGTGTGTACTGCTGTGAGACTTTTTCTTCTCAGTCCTTTGTCTCCATCCTTCATTCATTTAATCACAAGGAAAGTTGCTCTCTAATGAGCTGCTTCTGAACCTTTGCTCTTTCTTCTCTTATAGTGTGTTACATCTAGTTATTCCTCCTTCCCTCTCTGTCCCTTTGCTGCCTCTGCCTATCCAGTCCTCCCCCTTCCAGCTCCCTCTCTCTGCCTCCCACACAGACAGCAGCACTTCAGAATTAAGGTTTGGTGAGAAAGCAGCTTCATTCCCCCCATTCCCTCATGTCATTTCTTTATTTAACAATCTATGCCTTTTCAGGGAGGTTTTCACTTGGCAGCAGCTGACCATCTCCTTCCCAGGCCGGGAAGAAGGAGCAGAGGTGATGAAACCAGAGATCAAGAAGAAAACAGGAGAAGACAAGCCCCTCAGGTTCCTGCAGCTGTGAAAAGAAGCTGGATACGGCAGTTCTCCTGGTCTACTTCTGGCTACTGCAGCTGCCAAGGTCAGCCTTGGCAGTAGAAGCCATTGCTCTACCAGCTACCCACAGCCAGGGCAGGAGAGCCAACACAGGAATAGAGATTCCTCTGCCTCCTTGAAGGGCAATTTTTTTTTTTTTGCCTCAACTTCACTCCCCCAGCAAAACAGAAAATTGCATCCTCCATCTCCTGTGAGTGCAGATGAAAGCTGCATCAATCCTGCACCAAGTGGAAGGGATGAGTCATTTCCAGTTTTATCCGAACAGAAGGCCTGTCCTCTTCCCTCTTCAATGACCAACCCCATCCCTGAGCCTTGTGATCTTCCTGTTACTGCTTCATGTTAGAAATAAAAGGCATGCCCTGCGGGGAACAAGATCTCCTTCCTCCACTGTCCGCTTCTGGAGCCCAGGCATCTGTATCCTCTCCCTGAGCAGGCAGGTAAGGTCTGAGTCCTGCCTGGCTCCAAACCTCTCCTGTGCTGGCCAGGCAGGAGTTAAACATCTTCCCATTTCCTTATTTATCTGAATTTATACTTGCAGCAACAAAAGGATCCAGCTACCAATTCCAAGTGTCCTCCACTTGCAAACACTCGGATATAGCTACTGGCCAGATTTGACCTGCAGCAATGCCATGTAGTAAAGGTCATAAATTAGCAGAAAAGGCCTTAAAAGGTTTTGTACTCAAGAACATGATACCCACTGCAGTCCTCATCATATTCCTCACCAAGTTGCTCTTACACAGACAGAGAAAGAGGTTTTCAGCATCACCAAGGAATAAGGAATGCTGCGTGCCAATTAATTCCAGGAGCATCTCAGATCCCTTAGGCAGGTTTTATGTGTCTCAGCTGGCATGCCTGCATTTGGTCACTTAAGATGAAAGTAGCTTTCTAAGGCATGGAAAAAAAAAGCCCTCCTTTCAGACACGCAGCTTCCCATTGGCAAGTGCAATCTGCATCTGCCAAAACTGGCTCGTGGGGTTGAATCACCCTCACAGATTCGGTGCCAGCACCAGCTGGTAGGTGAAGAGCAGGTAATTTTGGACTGAAGTCTGCAGGTTTTGTTCCTGTGGCAGATTGTGCATGTAAACAGGGAAATTAGGATTTGGCCACTTTGAAGAGACTCCTGAAAAGAAACAGCTTCTTGGAAAAAAAAAAAAAAAAAGGCAGAAAAAAATAATTATTTTGACAAAGGCAGCTATGAACTGAAAGTGCAGGGAGAGTAGGCTGTTTAGGAGCTAGAGCTGTTACAGGGCAGAGCCAGCACTGCCACGGGCTTCCTATGTGGCCTTTGCACATCTCTTAAGCGTTCTTCTTCAATACCTTATCAAAACTGGGTCCCTGTGTTACAAGGAGCTAAACTCTCCAATGTGAGACCCTCAGGTGGAAGAGACTATAGACATATGAGGTATTACCATTGCTAAAGAGATCTTGTCTGAGGTGATCAGAGGAAATATGGAAATCAGCTGGAGCATGTGTCTAAGGCCACTTGCTGATGTGCTGAGGAAGGTGTCAGACAGGTGAAAGCCTCTCCAAAGAGAGCAGAGGATGTGTGGGGGCCACCTGGCAATGCTGCTTCATTGTCACTTGTGGTTTCATGGTATAATGAAGAAACAGATTGCAGTCAAGCATATTGCTAAAGGTGAGCAAGAGAAGAGATTATTGCAGAGAACCAAGATGCTCAAGACCATTCTCACCTGCCTGTCTTCTCCCAAAGACAGTCCATCGGCTGACCTCCTCATGTGCAAGCATGTCCTGAAAGCTTGATCATGGATAACAAATGGACATACGTCCAACAGCAGGATGGGTCACTTAAAAACTTCTGTCTCTGGGTGGAGAATGCCAGCCCTGGACCTGTATGTATTTTGCTCTGCTTGCCTATTCTTCACACCAGCTTCCCAGATCCAACCCCTTCTTTGCCCTCAGATACACGGGGGACATTGTGGTGATCTCCCTGAGGTAAAGATGCCATTGTGTTTGCGTGGCAAATGAGCTCCGAAACTGTTTCCATGTCACAGTGATGTGGATGACCATTGCACTTCAGATCCTAGTGCTTTGCACCAGACACTCTGTCAGCACCTGACTGTCCTTTGCACCTCCCCAGAGCCCCGAAGGCAACTTGAAAGTGAATTAAGAAAAGAAGGGACTAGAAGCGTGGGCTGGAAGGGCCACACTGCAGGAGGCAATGTGCTTCTGGCTAGCTGAAGTGCATTTCATACAAGAAACCATAAAAGCCTCATCTAAAAAATTAGGAGGATTTGTCCCTCCACAGCTGCTACCAGAAGACTGAGCCAAAATGTCAGACTTCTGAGAAGTAAGAATGCGAGTTAGCATTAGAATTAACTTTCTGACGCATGGCCAGGTTAGCCCAGCTTCTTCCCCTGGGAATCACCTTGAGGAGCCCACTAACTTGAACATAGCACCTCCACTGTCCTCTGAGGATATCTGTTCATCAGATTGTTTGCACCATCCACCAGCATCTCCTGCTGCTTCTGGAAACTGAAGAGGCATCAGCAATCAGTTGCATCTTTTCATTTAAGTCACTCTGCTTCATTTTAGCAGCTCTATATCCGCACAAGCTGTTTGGGAGAGTAACTCCAGGCTGAACTGTATATGTGGAGTATACTCTACTGTATGGATCTGGCTTGACTTGAAGTCAGCATTTTAGACTGAGTTTCTACCCAGCTCTGCCAGAAATACCCTACTTGAAATATCCTGGTTTTGCATTTACATCTTCCACAGAGGCCTGCACAGGCCTCTCTTCCTCAGAGAGCTACACACCTGGAGGTGACTGATCCATTTCCTTGGTGTGGTGGATGGAGAGCCTTCCCCAAGGCTCTGCTCGTCCTGCAGATTGGAGTCAACAGTGATGGATGTTGACCTGTCACTATGATACCAGCCCTGCAGGAAGGACCAGAGATGCTTTGCTCACATCACTGAGTCAGCTGGGCTGGAATCTCTATCTAACCCGGGACCTTGCGATCAGCATAGAGCATTCAGGTTCTTATGGCTGGCCACATCAGTGCTGGATCGGTAAGTGTCCCAAAAAAGTCTTAGATATGAAGTTATTGTAAAAACAATCCAAGATGAGCACTATCTAACCCCGCTCCTGCTGAAGTTGAGACTTGCTGCTGGCTCCAAGGGGTCACACTTGGACTCCTGACCTTCTATCTAGCCCCTAAGTACTGTATCCTGGAGGACCGTGCTCTCCATGTGCACCGATCCTCGGTGGCACATGGAGAGCTTCCCCTGGGGTCTGTCCCTTTGCTTCTGCTGCCGTCCAGAGGACGAAAGGTTTCAACGGGACCAGAGAGACATGAAGTCTCTTCCCTGCCTCGTTCCAGGCACCTGCTGCGACTCTGGGCATCTCATTTTGCTTCTCGGTGCCCCAGTTGGCCAGTGGGCGAAAGGGGCAAGTGACATTTCCCTCCCTTCCTGAGCTGCGGTGGGAGGAAACACTTTTGGGGCGGTGAAATGTTACGAGCACCTAAGAGAAGTGACGGCAGAGTGTGATTAAGCCTCCTGCCTGTCCCCAGGAACACGCAGGTGAGGTAATGCAGTGCCTCGCAGCAGGGCCATAAATATTATAGCAGCTTTACATAAGACGTTTGCATTGAGTTCAGCTGCTGCAGGCACCTCCCCAAAGAGGTTTTTAGCTACCGTGTCTGTTTTCCCCCACCCTGACGTCACCATCAACGCGATAAAACACGCAGCCGATGCAACGACATCAGGAAGCTTTGTTTTTTTTTTTTTTTTTTGTCCATGACCCCCTTTTAACACAATGTGCTGGAAGGTGGCTGTGCTTGGAGACAGCAGCACCACGTTGCAGTAAATATTGTTGACCCACTTTGCTGCAAGGAGCTATTGCTGAGACCATTATCTGAGCTGCTGCTTCCTCCTCCGCACATCCCTCCGCCCTGACCCGGCATTAAGCATTTCCCTGTCAGAGAAACCCTTTGAACTTGACAGGGAGGATGTTGGAGAGCTCAAAGTGCTTCCACGGACGGCCACTGCTGCAAATTGCTGCCGTGCAGCAAGACCTGGCACCTTCCCTGGCACAGCCAAAACTGTGGGGATCATCTGCCCATTTGTCCCCACATGCGGCAGCCCTCGTGGGACCTTGCCCCTCCCTCCCTGCTTGGGGGGAAGCATCGGCTCTGCCTGATGGTTATGCTGTGCATGGCGCCACGGGGTCTTTCTGAAGCCAGAAATACCCCATGAAACCCACTCCTTCAAGCTTCCACCACGGCATTCATCCCGCAGAGTCCCAAAGGGGCATCTAATGATGCAAGTTTTTCGCTACCTGGCACACCACACTGATGCAAATGCCAAACAGACTCCGAGTCCCTTTTCCAAAGGCTCACTCACCCGAGGATGCGGTTACCTATGGCAGAAACATGCAAAGCATTACCATATATATGCCATGGGGAGGGAGTACAAGGGTTCGCCTCCAAAAACTCGCAGACAAATTGCCAGCTGTGATGTCCATAGGGATCGGCACTGGCTTGCACAGGATATGGATCCTGTCCTTGGTCGGCTGATCATGCAAAAAGCCATGCAAGTCACATGGGCAGCCATCCAAGTGCCGTCACCCTTCAGATGCAGCTGAGCCTGCGCTGCTCTCTCAGCCCCGCAAAAACATTTTAAGCATTACAGAAAACACCTTGCTGGGGTTAAACATCACTTCCTTTAAGCATTCCTTCTTACATCTCACTTTGCTGGGCTTGCTCTTAGCTATAATTCTGGCTTTCGGAGAAGCCCTCTGACTCTTAGCCCTTCCAAATCGCTTCCACAGGTGGTAGAGCTTAAGATTTTCCTTGATGCAAGGCTAAACATCACTCACTCTACAGCAGAAATTTGGGAAAGCAGAGAAAAAAATACTCAAACAAGATGACTTTTCTTGGAAAATACTCAGCCAGAATGACTTGTCAGATGTCAGCTATTTGACATTGGCAAGGTGTCCATCGAAGCCTTGTGAGCAGTTGGGTGATGGGGCCAGTTTTGCTACTTCTGCTTCACTTTTTTTTTTTTTTTTTTTTTTTGTAGTGCGCAATTTTGCCCCTGGCCAGGCCGATTTCCCTTCTAAATTAGGTTTTTAAGGTCACTCCCAGGCCAGCTAATGGGCCCCCTCTCTCTCACACACACAAAAGCAATAGTCACAAGCCAAAAAATATATATATATATTCTCTCTGACATGGTAAAATAGCAGCTCAACCCAGGGTGAGTCTCATGCAGCCAGCCCAAGGAGGGGCTGGTGGCTGTGGGCTAAATCTGTGAACTGGGAGAGAAATCTGCATTTCCCCCCGCTTGTCTTGCCAGCAACGTCATGGGTTGGAGGCAGGCGCTGGGTGCCACAGCCAGGAAAGGGAAGGAAAGGAGGAAGGTGCTGAAGGTCAAACCTGGGAAGGTCGGACTTTTAGAAGTCAGTTCTGCGCTCTGTCAGAGCGCTCGGTTCAGCCCCGTCCATCCTCCCTCTCCCGATGGCGTCTTGGGTACGCCCCACCCAAGAGAATGGGCACTGCGGTGGGCAGCATGGCGCCTCCTCCCATCGCCCCAGTGCCGAGTGTGTCCCCATGGCGGCCTCCGGTCAGGAATGAGAACTCCTCCTCCTTCCGCCTGCCGCTGTGGGCTGCTCGCAGAGCCCCAAGGAGGGAGCGCATGAACAGGTCCCTGCGACCATGTGGATGCCCCGGGACACACACCGGCAACGTCATGGCATTGGGAAGGCTTCCTGACCTCTCCCCGTGCATCCAAGTGCTGGAAACAGCCACCTCCAACTGGGCTGCTGCCCCCTTCCCGTGCCACGTCCCTGGGAGCTTAAAGGAGACAGTGTTGTCGCCGCCATCTCTCATCACCCCCCCTCTTTCTTCTGGGCAGGTTGCCCTTCACGACTGCCTTTCCAGCACAATGTCATGATGGAGGTGGGGGACACAGTATTAAAGGACATTGCCTGGGTATTGGAGCCCAGTAGTAACGAGCAGGGCTGCCAGGCAGTGCCAGCTGCACTTGGTTGCTTAACCCTTTTCCCCAGGATGGACAGCAAGGAAATGGAAAGCGAGCAACATTCACAAGGAGAGCGGGGTGTAGCAGGGGCAGGTTCCCTTTTTTTTTTTTCTTATTAAAATCAAAATATTCCAGCTGCTGATGCAGTTTACCCCTCCTGCCCCAGGCAGCATCATTCCCAGGATACGGACAAGCTCCGGCTCTATGCAGCCGAAGCTGGGTTGCTGCCTCTACGGTGCTTCTGCCTCACGATGCTCCCAACCTCCATCCCGAGGCTGGTGCCTCCCCGCCAGCAGCAATCCCAGCCCCGGCCAGGCCAGTGCAGCGTGTCCCCCACGACAGTGGCGGGGTGAAAAAGCTGGAGTGCGGAGACTTGCGCATGTGTCCGCATCTCCTCCACCTCCTGACCTTGAAGGAGCAATGAGAAGCACTGGGATGAGGAGGCAACCGCCTCCCTGCCGCTCTCCTGCCCGCCATGTGCTGCTCTCACCCCGTTGTTCGGCGCGCTCGGAGGTGCAGCCCTTACCTCTGCTCCTCCGACCCTGTGCCCAAGTGCCTCCTCCGGAGCTGGCTCTTCTGCAGAGAGGAGGGAGGCTCCGGGGCGGGAGGCGGGGGAGGGGAAAAAAAGGAAAAAAAAAAAAACAGTTTGGGAGTTTCCCACAATGCACCAGCCAGGGCCGCATGAAGCTGCCGCGGCGGGGAGGGGGACCGGGAGCGGCGCTCCAATCCGGAGAGAAGGGCCGGCTCCCGGGAAAGGGCAGTCCGCCAAGAAGGGGGGGCCACCAGGACTGCCGGCCGCGGCACTGTTCCCCTGTGTTCCCTGCCAGAGGGTCTGGGCTGCACTCGGCTGCCTCGGCACCATCCACACAACGCGTCACTGAACCTCCGGCCCATCTTTCATTCACCCTCCATCTTGCAACGCATGTAGCTGCAGAGCTGGGAGAGAAATATGATGGTGAGCGAGGAAAGGGCCAGCCTGGCACATTGCGATACTTCTGTGTGTGCACAAGGGAGAAAAAGAAAAAAGAGTAAGGGACTCCCTTTAGGATTTTTGACTACGGAGACCCCTGAGGAGCAGGGTGGCAAACTGCCTTGCCATGGAGAGGCCCTATGTGCTGGAGGGAGGAAGCGAAACTGCTGTGTAATGGGCTGGCTTGGTGCCAGCTCCACTTCCCTCCTCAGCCCAGCGAGGCCGGAGAGGGACTGCAAGGAGCTGCGGCTGCCTCATGGCCACGGCTCAGACGCTCCTACAGCTGCTCCAGTGGGTCGCAGTGCGTGGGTTAGAAGCAGAAGCACCTCCCTTCCCTGCTGCAGTCCCCTGCAACCTCCTCAGCGCTGCACAGCGCTCAGCCCTGCTCTTGCTTTTACCTCAAATTGCTACCCTGTCCCCCAAAAATGTCACTGCACAACCAGCTGCAAACGTAAAGCAGGGACAAGCAAGGGCACCTTGTTCTGCTTGACCTCAGGGGGCTTCTTGGCTTCCCGGAGGACCTGCTGCACACATCATGAGCTGTGGCTAATGCTAACCGTGTCTCTGCCGCTCCGGTCTGGCTCCTGGCCTGGAGCCAGCAGCAGGAGCCCTCCTTGCCCTTCGCCGTTCCATGGACTTGCGCCAGGCGCAGCCATCATCACACAAGGCTCGTCCCATTCCTAACAACAGGGCTGTGTCCCTATGCTTTCAGAGCCTACCCATCAGACCCAGAGCACAAGAGAGAGAATAAGCTGCAAAGCTTGTGAAAACTTGTAGTTTAATATAGGCGAGACACCCAAAATGCTGGGCACAGGATTGTATAAGACCCTTATGCCACCTTTACATCAGGTACGAGTGTCATTGGTGTCTGCGCCCTCCCTGCTGTGCTGCAGGAGCAGAGGGAGGGAGCTGCCTGCAAGCAGAAATTGCTTAGAGCGCTCTGCAAGTCTGGCAGAACTGGGACCAGGGCTTTCCAGCTGCAATTTCCTTGTCTCTGCCTTCATCTTAGGACATTACTAGCTTCATAGGGTGCATCCATATGAATCAGGTTTCTCCCAGGCTTGGAATCAACAATTACTTTTATTGGGATTAAAAATGTATATATATTAAAAGAAGAATCAGGAGAAAGAAGCCATGAAAACAAGGGCCTTGACTTCTAATGTCAAACACAAGAGGAGAAACCAGGTGAGTGACTCCAGAGCAACCCAGCACACAGGAAAAAAACCTGGCTCCGTGAGGAAGCCAGCTCACTCTGTCTCCCGCAGTAAGGGGGTCACGTCATCCCCATCCTGGCACAAACAAGAGCTGGGTGCCAGCGCCTGGCACCTGCCGCTCTCAGGAGGCATCGATTGGGCTCCAGACGCAGCAAGGTGAAAACTGCTTCCCCAAGGTCGGCCGGAGCCAGGTGCCTCAAGCCGAGGGTCTTTCACTGTCACCTTGTGGGTACTTTGCACCCACCAGGACACCTTGGTGCAGGACCGTGCTCATCAGTGAGCTGGCTGGCAGCCTCCTTGCAATCTATCCTTGTGCCTCAGTGCGCCAGACTTCTTGGCTTCTAGCACCAGCTATCCCACAGAAGCATCTCTCCTTTTCCTCTGTTAGGAGCCATCCCGGGCCAGGAGGAGGAGGGAAAAGTCATGCTGCAGTGAACCCCTGCATCCACTTGGGAAGCAGCCATCTCCCTTACCGCCATGTCTCCAAAGAAGCGCGCCGAAGGACATTTCTCGTGGCAGAGCACCTTGTGACAGCAGCCAAAGCAGCTCTGCAGTCACAACGGCTGAAGCTCTGTCTGGCTAGACATCCCATATGGAGAATTTCTGCATTTCTCTGACTGAAAATGCAACCTCTTTGGCCTCTTATTTCTCAGTAATTGTTTCTCCATCCACACATCTGCAGGTATTTACTGGACCTGTTCATGTGCACTTACCCAGAAAAGGCTTTTCTGATGTCTCTCCCTATGTCAAAACTATATTTACAGTATTGTTAATTCTTATTCAAAGTTTATGTAATCACAAGCATTTCATTAGCTCTGTAATCATCATATTTACTCATAAGCATTTAAGCTCCATAGTAATATTATGATTATCATAATTAAAAAAAATATATGCAAATGCAGTTAACCATGCAGTAGGCTGTATTGAGAGGTGCAAAACAGTATTTTCCTTAGGCCCCTTCCTTTAAAAACTTTTCCCAGCTATCTCCCTGTTGCTGATGATGAGATGCTTCCCATTCCTCACATAACTATCTATGTTTGCTTTAGCATGAGTGAGATTCCGTGTATAATAGATCTTTTCCAATTCTATTACACAGGTATGTCTTACAGTACTGTTTTGTTGTTAGAAAACCTGATATTATTACCACACTCACTTCCTTAGTGCTGATAACAGCCATAGTGCTTGGCTTCCTCTTGGTTTCAAAGATACCCTTCCCTTTCCTTCTGCAATTTCCTGTCCCTCCAATACTTCTACATTTACACACTGTCTTAGGAGACTGAATTCAGCAAATCTGCCACTCAGCTACCAAAGTCATTAGGTTGTTATAATTTTAGAGCATTTTTTTCAAAGCTTTAACTGTGATTTTGCCATCTTGGGTGGATCCAAATATAAAAAGCTGTAATTCTTGAGGCTCTCTTGACAGCTGTAAAAATTTTTATTCTAGGATCCTATGTTGTTAGACCAAACTGAAGGAGACAACAGCAGACCACAGGATAGATACCTATTCATGAAAAAAATGTAGGAATAACTGTTTACTCCAGTAAACAAGCAAAACACAAGGGAAATAAATCTCTAGAGAGATGAAATTTGACCACAAAAGCCTGTATGGTTATCTCAATATATATTTATCTTAGTATAGTTATCTTAATATCTTATAATTATCTTAATACAAAACTTTTGGCCTGGTGGTAATGTCGTGTTTACTGGCCTATGGATAGCTATTCCCCTTCTTCTTTCGTCATCTGCAAATCCCAGGTTATTACAAATCCAGCAAGGATGCTGCAAACCCTCCTATGACACAAGCTGCAGCTATTAAATTGAGTCAGCCCTCTCCTTGTGTATTAAACCATCTCTGAGCTTTGTCTTCAGTCTTCCTGTGTAGAATAAATCCCTGAATAAATACAACCACATCTCCAGTATTTTATTCCATTATGAACATGATCAGTGTCCCTAAGGAGATGTAATAATCTTGTCTGGAAGGTTTTCCATCCCAGCATGGTGGTCCTGATATGTGTTGTATATACTGCTCTTCCTTGAAGCTCTTTCCTCACCCTTTCATACATATCATCCCAGTAATAACAGCTCCCAGTCTAATTCTCTATCGCTTCCTGCAGCTACAGCAGCTAATTTTAATTTCCACATCTTAATCTGCTTTAGTGAGCATCTAATTTTAGCTTCCCATTCCCTACAATCAGGCCCTTGGAGGTTCCTCTCACTCTCGTGTGAGCACTGCAGCAGACATTAATCCCTCCCCTGGCTTCTGAAACGTTTTTTTTTTTTTTTTTTCCTTTCTTTTTCTGAGTTCACTTGAATCCAATTCTGGCTGGACTTCCTTACTACGCTCCTGAGCCACTAGATGGTAGTCTTGTAAAGACAAATTTATTTTGCATTTCTTAAATTTCCTTTAAGACACAGAGTAAAGAGAAGGAAGGAGCTAGATGCCTCTCGGAAGTGCGTTGCAATAGAGCAAGGGAAGACTCCGACTGAATTAAGGAAAATTCTGGTTATATATAAAAAGAAAAATACCTATGGGGGTATCCAAACTCTGGAAAAAAAGGGCCTGGGAATCTGTTTCCTTGGGGATATTAGAAATTGCCCCAGCCAAGATTCCCTTTGGCCACCCTGATGTGCAACTCCATGGGGCTGGCAAGAAGGGCCCTGCACAGAGAGCTGATCTGTACGGAGGAGCTGAGCCTGGCGTCAGGCCAGGGAGGAACGAGGAAGGGTGGGCCGGATGTGCAGCTTCATTTCAAAACTGAAACGCTTGCCCGTGCGGTGAACAGGGACTCTGAGTGGCTCCTCCTGCGCCGCCCCGCTCCGCCGATGACGGAGCCCTGCAGGGTGAGCGCGCAGCCCCGTGGCCGCCATGTCTGGGAAGGCACCAGGGCTGAGGCCGTGTGGGGCAGAGAACTGGCCAGGTGGGTCCCTGGGGCCTAGCTCTCCCCATGGCCATACAGTTCATGCCTAAAAGGTGGCAAAAGGCAAACTGTCAACAAAGTTGGATGTGGGGAGGTGCTGGGTGGCTTGATCCTTGCACACTGCCATCTGGGCAGCACCTATGTTGTTGTAACCCCTTCCTGTATACATCTTGCTGTGTATGAGACTGTGAGAGCCCTAAATATCATATTCAACGGCCTTTACTGGGTTGTGTTTGTGCGTTCCCAGGGATGCCATATGATGACAGTAGGAAAAAGTTCATTCTTCTTTGATATTTTCAGGTGACTTTTCCCATCCCTTGATGGCAGGAGAGAACCATGCAATAGGTGTTCTCTTAGAAGCACTACAAGATCTGGCACCTGAGGGTTTTCTACAGTTTAAGGATGAATTATCCTACATTAGTTACAAAGAAAGATGGAATATCCCCAAAGATTTACTGGAGAAAGCGAGCCATGCTTGTGCACTTGTCAACTGCATGAAAGAGCACTATGGAGAAGACATTGCAACGGAGATAGGAACTGATGTGTTTGAAGAGATGAACCGGAGAGACCTCGCTGATAAAATCCAAGAGGAGAAAGTCAAAGGTAGGAACCTGGACTAAATTTTAAGTTTCTTAGTCTTTTTAACCATGAATGTTCCTAGATAGGTGGAAGTCAGTAAAAAAGCAGACTGGAAATGTGAGTGTGTCCCACTGTGATCCTGTTAGCATGGGAGGTTAGTAGTGACATCTCCTCTTGCTCTTCCCATTAATGCACTGCCAGGCTTCCTATTTTCTCTGCAGATTTCCCTTGCTCCATAGAAGGTTTTCAGCCCAATCAGCAGGGTGACCATGAGCAGGCACTTACCATCCTCCTCCCTGTCCTGGCAGAGGTCTCTGAGATGTCCGTGTTGGGGTGGAGCGAGGTTCTGGGAAGTTCCCTGCTTGGGTGTTGCTGCCATAACTTAGAGGGGGGATGAAACACTTTGTTGACACAGACAGCTGCAAGCATGGGTCCCCTTGCCCCCCAAATCCACCTGAATATTTACCACAGATGTTGAACTGGGGCATTTCCTGAGCCCTTCAGGAAATTGCTGACACCGAGCCTCCACATTGCCGGGGGACTGTGCCACATTCCTGTGATAATACTCATGGGCCGTCCTTGGTTCAGTTCAGGGCTCAGTTCAGGTTTGGGCTATTTGAACAAAAACAGAATGCCGTTAAGCAGTTATTGCACCCATGAGACCAGGGGTTACAGATCTCTGCCTACCAGGAGGATACAAGGGACATCTTGGGTATGATCCTGGGAGAGCCTGAAAGAAGAAAGTGGCCATGATGGGTGATAGGGGATACAAGCTCCTAAGGAGCAGCTGGTTGTCCCACTGCCTCTCAAAAGGCTAGAGATGGATATTTTCTGAGGTTGGCTCCTCTAGTTTGGGTTACTCTCTCTAATAGTGCTAAGCAGATGTCATGCAGCATTGGAGTGCTGTGAGGGGATGAGGAGATGCTCCTAAGAAATCTGGCTGTATTGGAATTGATTTTTGTTTTTTGTTGGTTTAGAGTACAAACAGAAATACAGAGCACACGTGATAAAGGAGTTCCTTCAATATAAAGATGTAAATGCATGTCTCGGTGATAACCTGACTGTAAGTAGCCGCTACACCAACCTGACGATTATTATGAAGCCTCAGATCAAAAGGAAAGGAGAACAGGAAACCATCAGCGTGAGTCAGAAACGTACAGACATTGATGATGAGCAAGTTAACTCTGCTGTTACTGTGGCACAGCTGTTTCAACCTGATGAAGAAGGACAAGCACCACACATGGTTGTGCTGGTAGGAGCTGCAGGGATGGGGAAGACCATGACAGTGAGGAAGATTATGATAGAGTGGGCAGAAGGAGTCCTTTATACACAGTTTGACTATGTTTTCTACCTCAATTGTAAAGAAATTATCCCGACTAGAGAAGTGAGTGTGGTAGACTTGATTTCAAATTGCTGTCCCCATAGAAGGACACCAACTAGAAAGATTCTGGATAGCCCAGAAAAGGTCCTGTTTGTTATAGATGGATTAGACTACCTAAGATTTTCTTTGCTTCATCCAGAAGATGACCTAAGCTCTGACCCCAGGCAAAAGAAGCCAGTGGAAACCACTCTGATGAGTTTGTTTAAGAAAATCATTCTCCCTGAATCCTCCTTGATTATCACTACGAGGCCAACAGCTCTTCAAAATCTGGGGCAGTGCTTGGAGAACGAATGCTATGCAGAAATACTGGGCTTCTCAGCAGGGGCAAGGGATGAATATTTTCACAGGTTTTTCGACACTAATTATAAAGCAGATACGGCCTTCAGGTTCATCAAAGGAAACAAAACAACATTTGCCATGTGCTTTGTCCCTATCATGAGTTGGACTGTCTGTACTACCCTGGAACAAGAACTTTATGAGAAGAAAGATCTTATGGTAAGCTCTGCAACAACCACAGGAATGTATATGTTTTACCTTTCCAGATTACTGGAATGCAGAGCAGGTGAGGGCAAAGAGGACCTACAGCAGTTCCTGTGCAAACTTTGCTGCTTGGCTGCTGATGGGATGTGGATGCACAAGGTGCTGTTTGAGGAGAAGGAAATCAAGGAGCGGGGCTTGGATCAGCCAGAACTTCTCTCCCTCTTCCTCAATGAGAACATTTTCAAGAAAGGCACAGACCATGGGAATGTTTATAGCTTCATTCACCTGCACCTCCAGGAGTTCTTTGCTGCAATGTTTTATATCCTGGAGGATGTGGAGACAGGAGATGATTCATGGACTTATACGAAGGACATAAAAGTGTTACTGGAAAACTGTAGAACATCTAGAAAGGATTTGATGTTAACAGTGACTTTCTTATTTGGTCTGGTAAATGGAAAAGCCATAGAATATATGAAGCAAAGAATTGGGTGTAGACTTTCACCAAAATTTAAGGAAGCTATGCTGAGGTCAATTCAGACATGGCCTAGAGGAATTTCACCTCCAGGTGAAGGGACAATGAAGATTAATGATCTGGCTGTTTTTCACTGTTTGTTTGAGATTTATGAAGAAGACTTTGTGCAGCGTGCCTTGAATTGTTTCACTGCCATAAACTTTCATGACATGAATCTGACCCAATACGATCAAATAGCCCTTTCATTCTGTATCAAACACTGGAATGGACTGGACTCTGTGACCTTCAAAGGATGCTCCTTTGAGCATCAAGATTATGAGGAAGAGTTAGTTCCAGGTTCTGCACCAGGGTTAAATTGGTAAGTACGCCTGCAGTCTTTCCCTCCTGCTTAAGTAGCCAAAAATAATGGGAATAGTTACTTGCTAAAATCTTAAGGAACAAGTGCTATAATATGCCTTCTCTGCCAGAAAGCATGCTTTTAAAGGCATTTGCAACCTGCTGCCTCCTATGTAAACTCTTCTTTCCACTAGCAGTTACACTCAGGTCCTCTGCAGATGATTTTGTTTAAGCTCTAGGACAACTGTAGGAGAATGAAGGTTGTGAAGGCTCCTCTTGATTGTTGTGTACAGAAGGATCTAAAGATATAGAGCATCTTCAGCTCAACTTCACAGGTGCTGCATCTTCTCCCCAGGCCCTTTGGTCCTGTCCATACCACACAGCAGGACCAAGCATGACCAGTGTGGCTCCAGTAGCAGAGAGCCACGCTCTCAGAGGGCTCTGATACCTGTCCACACTCAAGCATAAAGCGTACTTAAGCTTTAAGTATACGCTGATGCTCTCTGCTATGTTGGAGAGTAAACTCTAGCAGTAATGGCTCAATGAACACAGTCCCTCCTATTGCATCTCCAAAGGTGTCTGTGTTCACTCCAAAACTGTGGTTGTCCCTCCAGAGGAGACATCCTGGGAGCTGGTAGTGAACCCTACTTTGGGATGCTTGTGCACTGAAGCCTGAGGTGAGACCTGCACTATTTGCTGGGTGGCAGGTAAAGGCTGTCTGTGTCTCTCTCTCCCTATTCTGGCAGAGAGGGGGAAGCAGATCCCTCCTGCCAGATGAGCTGCCTGCTTTGCAGGGAACGACAGCTGGTGGAGGAGAAGCCATCCCCTATCTCCCTGCTCTGCCAGGCACTGAGGAACACAAGCAGCAAAATAAAGACGCTCAGGTAAGATTGCTTTGTGGGGAAGGGTGATGTGGCCCACAGCACAAAGGGATGTGGTGTGATGAGTTCATCGTTCTCTACTGCTCTGTCCCACAGGCTGCAGTGGTGCGGCCTCACAGAGGACTGCTGCGAGGACCTTGCCAGGCTGCTCGCCACGTGCCCCAGCCTGGACCAGTTGGAGCTGGGTGACAAGCTGGGTGACCATGGTGTGTGGCTGCTGTGCAAGGGGCTGCAGCAGCCCACGTGCCGGCTGCGGGTCCTGCGGTGAGCAACGCCAGGCCCTCTGGCACCTCCTGCCACTGCAGCTCCAGCTATTCATGGGCCAAAGGGTGCAGGGTGGAGGAGAGTACTGGAGATGGATGGGAAAAAGTCATTCCAGGGCACAATCATCCCTTTGCCCCACTTTCCCAGGGAAGCACTGTCCACTGCGAATGCCCGCTCTTCCCAACACGTAAGTGCTCAGGGCAAATAGCTTAAAGGCAGGAACCCCCCCCATAGTGGTAGCAGTGTAGAGAGTGTCACCCACTAAGGTGCAGGGTGTTTGTGAGGGTGGTGTTGTGTACTGCTTCTGCTCCTGATTGTTGCTGGGTGGCCAGGAGTGAAGTTGGCCCACAGGACCTCAACTTGGATGAGCTGTCATGAGCCCTGAAGGACTTTTCTGCATGTTTCATCTTCAGGCTATGGTACTTCCACCTCACCAGTGCCTGCTGTGAGGATCTTGCCACAGTGCTCCGCACCAACCGACACCTGATGGAGCTGGATTTGTCCTATAATGATGAACTGAGAGATGCTGGTGTACAGCTGCTGTGTGAAGGGCTTCAGCATCCTGCCTGCCAGCTGCAGACGTTGCGGTAAGGGCCACATGACTGGGCCCCACGAGACTATCATCTGACCTATTACAGTGAAGAGTGGGGGCAAAAGAAAAAGAACTGAAATATTGAGGAATCTTGGCATTTTCCTGTGGAACTCAGCCATCGCAAATCCATGAGTTCGCATTTACTACTCTGTGGATGGTGGTGCCCCACATGGCCGTGGTTTGTGCCATAGCAGGGTTTTGGGAAGGCTCCATGTTTCTCAGTAGGATGCTGGGAGCCAAGGCAAGCTTGGGGATGGGAATGGATATGGGACTCCCCAAGCAACAGCCTGGCCTGTTCTACCTGTTTTTCTAGAGAGTGGGAAGACAGTGTTTCTTGGGAGAAGTAATTGGGAGGGCTGCAAAAGGGTGGCTAGACCCAATGGAACAAGCAGGACCTTGCATGACTAAAATGGCCAGATCTGCCATTCAGCCTAGTTGCACTCCAAGGAGAAAGAGGAAACTCTAAAGTGATGGTTCCTCCAGCACTCAACCCTTCCTGATATGGAGTCGGATGTGCCAGGTAAAGGGCAGGGAAGGCGACACTTGCATCTTTCTCTGGACAGGAGTGTGACCCTGACTGTGCTGTTTCTATCCCTGCACAGCCATTTCCACATTTACAAGTGGAGCATTATGATTGCTCTCTCCCATCTTGATAATCTGTCAGTAAAGCCCTGTTGCTGTTTTCTTTGCTTTGGTATCACAGATTAGGGAGCTGTCGTCTCACAGGCACTTGTTGCGAGGACTTGGCTGCTCTTCTCCTTGTCAACCAGAGCCTGACCTGCCTGGATCTGAGCGATAATGAGCTTGGATGTGCTGGGGTGCAGCAGCTCTGCCAGCTACTGAAGCATCCCGCCTGCCAGCTGCACACACTTGGGTAAGGGATATGGGGCTTCCCCGATCATTCTCCACTCCAGCCTGCCCTGGAACACCAAGGAAAAGCTCTGTTATTGCCCCTACTTGGGCTTCTCCGTTTGTGCTTGACCAGAAGTGCCCCTGCAAGGGCACTTGCTCCTCTGGGCATCACAGTCTGGGTGTTTTTGTTTGTTTGGGGAGGTTGTTTGTTTGTTTTGTTTTGGGTTTTTTTTGCCATGCACAGGCCACATAGACGCACAGGCACCTGGACCCTGCATGGCCTATGCCTTTCACTCAAACAGCAAGGAAGCCCTGGGGTGTCTTGGAGAGTTGCACTCTCTAGATTTGTGTGCCCCAGAGCTAAAGAACTAACCAAGAGCTCCAGGCCCCAGTGACCTCAGGCCTGTATAGCAAATCCCATGGGCCCTGGGGCTTTGAGCCCCTTCTACTCTCTGTCACACTTCCCCTGCAACCGTTGGGCAGTGAAATCCATGGGCAGGGAGTGGGGATATCAGCAGGGCTGTGGCCATGCAGGCCCCCTGGGGTCAGATGCTGTGGGGCAAGGACAGCGTATCCTCATTGAGATCTTCGCTGCCCTACAGTCTCATGTGGCAGTCAGTATCTAGGGTAGTTTGACCAGCTTTTCTCATTTTCTTGCTCTGTTTAAAGACTGAACACATCTGGATTAAATGAAGAAACACAGCAGGAGCTAGCTGAAGTCAAGAGAATAAAGCCCAACCTGAAGATAGGCTATTTCTTTGAACAAGACACCCTGCAGCCAAGGCCTACAGCCCAATTGCCTTCTTACCAGGGGGTCCTATTGGGCAGAGGCAGAGGAGGGATCAGGAGGAGGTTTCCCTCTTTAATGGGAGGTCCTTTTTATGACAGGAATGATTTCTAGCATGCGTGGTAGGGATTTGAGCAGCGCTCCTGGGGAGCATGGGAGATGTCCCCTGAATCTTGTCGTATGTGAAAAGACCTGGCCCATGGTCCTTTGTGGATCTGCTGGGGGTTGGGGCAGGGCGACTTTGTGCAGGGGATGAAGCCATGGATGAAGGTGCAGGTGAGTCTGGCAATTTTCTCCTTTCCGTCTGTGAGGGCAGTGAGGAGGGAAAAAAGGGGCTTTTGATCCAGCTCACAACATTTATATGCTTATGTATTTCATCCATACATTAGAATTTTTGTGTTTCTGAAGGCTTCTCTAGTTTCTAGATTCCACAGTTAGCGGGAGGGTCTTTTCTCTCACTCTTTTTTAGAAACTGCTCTTACCTGTGAGTATTTGTGTAAGTCAGCTGAAGCCCAATAAAGGCCCTGGGTCCTGCCTCAGAAATCCTACTGTGCTGTGGTCTTTGTTCCTTCCTGCCATCACCCTTGGGTACCCTACAGCACTCTCCATGCCCAAAGCATCTAGGGAGGTTGTCTGGGAGTCTAGAGCCCAAAGGAAGGTCTGACTGAGATGCAGCCAGACTCTCTGACTGTGGAGCCTTTTTCAGAAAGTGGATGATGGGCTACTGGAGTCAGAGAGCTCAGGGCAAACAACGCACAGCCCCTAGGAGTGGAGGTGTGGGATAAGGCTGAGAGGGCGTGGGCTGCAGACGGAAAGCAGCATGCAGAAATTGTTTGTGCCAGCAGGTCACAGTACTTTCACTGGGCCTCAAAGCTCATGAAAGAGGCGAGACTTAAACATCCTCCTGCTTCTTGCAGAGCCTGAGTAGACTATAAATCAGCCACACAATCACCCCCATGCCAGGGCTGTTCCTTTGGCATGGGAGTCCCACTCGTGCATGGAATCCCGTGCAAGAAAAGGCTTCCCAGGGTGCTTTGCATGGCCCTGCAGGCCCATGGAGATGCTGCCCAGCTGCCTGCAGGTGTGCGCCCCACAGCCCGCAAGCCCCTGTGGCAGCTGTGCTTGCTCCCAGCAGCAGAGCTGAGACAGGAAGGAGGTGGCTTCCCCCCCCTGCACATCAACCCCCGCGAGGAAGTGGCTGTGGCCACCCACGTGACAGTGTGGGACAACGCAGGCCCTAGCTGCTGCAGCGCTCCTGCTCCAGCAATGTGTCTCCTGGACCCACCAGACAGCCAGCACCTCGCTGCCTCCTTATGCTCCATCAGTTACATTTCAGACTGCCATAAGTGTTTCTCACATCATCCCTTTCTTGGTCCTCATGCACTACTGGGTGCTCCACTCCTACTTTAGCCCTTTCCCTAAATACATGGGTCTAAGAGACCTTGTTGGCAAAGCTCATCCTCATTTCCTCCTCCTGGACATGCCCCTTTTCACAGGAGCTCAGTCCAGTTGAGCCAGGTTGTCCCTGAGCTGTCAGCTCCTTTCCTGTGCCTCCATACTGCCCTTGTGTTCGGTATACACTGTGCTTCATGCCCTGCTTGGAGCCCTGCACTCAGGCTGGGTAGGTTAAAGGTGACAATGACAAAGTAGAAGCTCTACCAGTGACACCAGCCACACAGAGCAGTGTTAAACCAGGAGTGTCCAAAGTCCTTCTTGAACAGTCATGTTGACAGCTCTTCTGTGCACCTTAGCTTCACCAGAGCTCCCACATTCCTCTGGATTTGCTTCAGACCTTTGAAATATTTCCAACAATGGAGACTGTACAACCTCTTCCAGTGCTCTGTCACCTTCACAGGAAAGGACTTTTCCCTGCTCTTCAGACAGAACTTCCTGTGTTTCAGTTTGTGCCATTATCTCTCATCTCATCCCTGGGCATCACTGAAAAGAGTCTGCCCCATCCTCTTGACACCCTCCCTTCAGTTATTTATATTCCTAAATAAGTTTCCTCCTACCCCGCCTCAGGATTTTTTTCTCTTTGCTGAAGCAGCGGAGGTCTTTCAACCTTTCCTTATAGGACACACCCAGGAACACAGGCTACAGCAAGGTGGTGTGAGCAGCCCTGAGAGGTTCTCTGTCACCTTTGGGTCAGCAGCCCCAGGGCAGTGAAATCCATGGGCAGGGAGTGGGGATGGCAGCAGGGCTGTGGCCATGCAGGTGCCCTGGGGCCAGATGCTGTGTGGCAGGGACAGTGTATCTTCATCTAGGTCTACACTGCCCTGTAGTCTCATGTGACAGTCAGTATCTAGGGTAGTTTGACCAGTTCTTCTCCTTTTCTTGCTCTATTTAATGATCAAACATGTGGGTTAAGCAAGCTGGGCCTGTTTAGTCTGGAGAAAAGAAGGCTGAGAGGAGATTTGATTAACATGTTCAAGTACCTGAGGAGTGATTGTAGGGAGGATGGGGCCAGGCTCCTCTGCTTGGTGGCTGGTGACAAGACAAAGGGTAATGGGTGTAAGTTGAAACACAGGAAGTTCCACCTCCATATGGAGAAGAACTTTCCTATGAGGGTGACAGAGCCCTAGAACAGGGTGCCCAGAGAGGTTGTGGAGTCTCCTTCTCTGGAGATCTTTCAAATCTGCCTGGATGCCACTCTGTGCCATGTGCTGTAGGGGTCCCTGCTTGAGCAGGGGGGTTGGACTAGATGATCTCTAGAGGTCCCTTCCAAATGCAACCATTCTGGGATTCTGTGATTCTGTTAAATGAAGAAACACAGCAGGACCTGGCTGAACTCAAGGGAAGAACGGAATTATTGCTCCTAGCATAGACTTTCCTTGGGGGGTTGGACCATGCCTGCAGAAAGGCATAGCTTTTCTATGCTATTTTAGCTGTACTGTGCTATTTGCTAAACTCCCAGAAATTGGGGTCTTCAGCATTACTGCTCATCCGGGCCCATGTCCACCTGGAAGGCTGTAGCGCCGTAGCACCTTAAGGGGTCCTACTGTACAATAAATCATAAACTAGCCAAACAATCCTCTCCATGGCCAGAGATATAGCCTTGGCATGGGATCCCTGCTTGCACATGGAAAACCCCAGGGCACCCAGAAGGCAGGCCTGGCCTGGGCCTCCCCAGGGGACGTACAGGAGATCTCTGGCTCCTCGCAGGGGCCAACAGACAGAAGGCGGAGTTGCCTGTACTCCCTGAAGATGTGTGTCCCACAGCCCGCCAGCTCCTACAGTAGCTCTCCTTGCCTCTGGTAGCACTAAGATATGAAGGAGATGATTTTCCTCTGTGTGCCAACCCTCATGAGGAAGCCACCATGGCAGCACAGGTGCTAGTGTGGGAGAGTACAGGGCAAATCACTGCACTCCTGTGCCACCATAGGTCTGTGGTCCCACTGAAGAGCACCCCCTTCCCCACCTGCTCCTGTTCCTGCTCAACCAGCTGCATTTCAGATCAAGAGGATGTCTGTGCAGCATTGCATCCTTCCAAAGTCTTTAGAGTTTTCTGATGTTATAATGTACCTTACTATTGCACTTAGTAACTGGTTTTCCATTTCAATGACCACTCAGAGATGAGGAGGGCAACCCTGCAGGAACAGCTATCTGCTCCCTTGGTGTCACAGGATGTACTGGCTCTCAGGAGGCACTGAGATTTCTCAGCTCAGTCCTTTCTGGATCTTTATGCTCTCATTACTGGATGCTCCTCTGCTGCCTGAGGCCTTTCCCTAAGCACAGCCACCTGAGAGACCTTGCTGGCAAAGCTCATCCTCGTTTCCCCTGCCCGGACATGCCCTTTTGCACTGGAGCTCAGGCCACCTTAGCCAGGGAGCCCTCCTGAGGTTTTAATTCACCTTCAGGGTATCTGCACAAAACTTTATTGTGCTCCGTGGAGACCATCCTTCAATGCCTTTATGTTTGCTCTGCACTCAGGCAGATGCTGGGCAGGTTAAATGTGATGATCACAAAGGTGAATCTCTGCCTGTGACAGCACCCACTCAAAGTGGAGTTAATCCAGAGCATGCCCCCAGTCCTCCCAAAAGTGGCAGGGTCCAGGGCAACAACAGTCTTCTGTGCCCCTCAGCTTGGTCTCCAGAGCTCCTGGGTTGCTCTGGATTTGCTCCAGTTCTTTGTGGCAGTGTCACTGCAAAGAGATACCGATACACCAAAGGCTCATGTTATCGTAGTGTGAGATGCAGCTGGATGAGCAGATAGAGAAGCAGGTGGTAAGATACAGACTGTTCAGTGGTCCAGCAGATGCATGTGCTCTGAAAACCAGTGGCACTCAGTCTGCCACAACTCCTTCCCCCTCAGGGCTGATGTTCAGCAGGGGAACTACCTCCTTGCTGCCTCGGAGCTCCACGGGGCAAGCTTAATCTCCATGGGGGTTTCTGGGCTGTGGGAGCCACACTTGCAAGCAACAGGACACCACCTCTTTCCATCCACAGGCTGCCAGGAGGAGCCAAGTCCTTCCTGAAAACATCCCATAGAGCCTTGGAATGGGTCTGACTTGGTGCCACCTTCAAGGTTTCTATGTTTCTATCCCAGAGGCAGATCCAGCCAGCTGCATTTCAGATCACGAGGATGTCTGTGCCCCAAGTGGAGGGTTGCAGTGACGAGGGACTTGTTGCAGGGTTGGGCCCACAGCATGAAGGAAGATGAAGTAGAGGCCACCCAAGGAGAGGACAGTGCCTGTTGGGACAGGTCTCTTGGTGGGTTCCCTGGCACAGCTTTCTAGCCCCAACCCCACAAGGGTCCAGGTGTAGGAAGGGCCCCGCATCGCCTGTCCCTGCTGCAGGCACCGAGGTGGAACCCCTGCTTAGATCATCAAGCTCCCCAGAGGGAGAGCTGGGCAAGAACCCACCCATTGGTGGGGTGGACATGATGCGAGAAGCGAATCCGAGCCGCATATATGGGCATGCACATGGACGGAGCAGTTTATTGGAGGTTAGGGCTTCGTCAGATGGCAGATTACCCTCCTGATAACGTCTCAAAAGGTGTTTGCTGCACTGATTGGTTCCCCTGGCAGTGGGGCTTGCGTCTCTGCCTATATATTGCCCTCCCCAGTATAGGAGCGGTGGTGGTCCAGGAGACAAGTAGGAGCTGGGGACCGTCCCTTGGGGCAGGAGAAAAACAGGATGGTCACCGATAGCCTACTCCTTGCCAGGGTGCTGGGACTGCTGCTGTGTGTGCGCCTCTGTTGCGGTGAGTGCCTGTTGGCTCCTTGGGGCTGCAGTTGCTCATCCTCCTGCTGAGAATGGGTGGCAGTGATGAGTCTCTGGGCTACCGAGGGGACTGTGCTTTTGATCGTAGGGCCAAGTGCTGAGTACATGTGGCAGGACATGTCCATGTACCCCTTGCCGTTGTTGACGGGCATTTGGTGGGGTGGTGGCCATGGGTCTGTGTGTGACCGGCTGCATGGTATTCCCAGGGACAACAGCACAGAACCCACCTGGCAGTCCTGAGAGGGTCAGGGTTCTTGGACTACCATAACGACTGTACTTTCCTGGGAGCAGTCCAAATGCTTAGCACACGTGGCAGGACACCTACCCTATGCATTGCGTGATGGGCATTAAGTACCTGGATATGGCCCTGCCTTTCTCTGAACCTGGTGTCCCGGTGTTCCCCAGAACTTTTCCACCCACATAAGCATAGGTCGAAGGCAAGGGCCAGGCACAAAGCAGTGAGTGGAAGCCTTGAGGATTGAAGACAGCCATCAGAAACAGCCCCCTAGGCCAGCCTGTACAGGCATGTTGCACCATTTGCTCATGGCGCACCATGCTGGGCCTCCTTTACACTCTGCATGGGTACCCACAGGAACTGGGGAGCTGCGCCTGGTTGATGGAGGCAGCCGCTGTGCAGGACGGGTGGAGGTGAAGCATGAGGGTCAGTGGGGCAGCGTGTGCAGCTATGACTTCGACTGGGGTGTCCCTGCGGCCTCCGTGGTGTGCAGACAGCTGGGATGTGGCACTGTGGCCAAGGCCTCCCCATACACCCCTTTTGGAGCTGGAGCTGGAAGGATCTGGCTACATCCCTTCTTCTGCCGTGGCACTGAGACAGCGCTCCACAGCTGCCCGCACTTTGGCTGGGGGCAGCACTTCTGTGATCACAAAACCGATGTTGGGGTGATATGCTCAGGTAAGCGGTTGTGTGAACATTTTGCAGTACAGCTTCCTGAGTATTGAGGTTCAGAACCAAAATGGCCAAGGCCTGAATCTCCGCACCAGGGCCTCCCTGGGCACAGATGGGGTGAAGAAGTGGCGTCAGCATGCAAGAACGTCTTGCCCTCTGGGTATCTCTGATGCAGATGCTGTGCAGCTGAGGTTGGTGAATGGAGCCGGTCCCTGTGAGGGAAGAGTGGAGGTGAAGCTGCAGGGACAGTGGGGTGCAGTGTCAGACGACGCATGGGACATGGATGATGCTGAAGTGGTGTGTCAACAGATTGGCTGTGGCTCTGCCAAAAGTGCTCACAACTCCGCACGCTTTGGGAAAGGGTCTGGACCCATTAACGTGGCTCTGGTTGACTGTCGTGGGGATGAGTCTGCCCTATGGGAATGCACTATCCTAGGATGGGGTCCATACAAAGGTCCCCATGACTGGGATGTTGGTGTGATCTGCGCAGGTAAGAGCCCTGGAGTCACGCCAGGGTGCCTCACTCCCTGGGTGGCGATGTAAGTACCAAGGCCAAAGCGAAACCCCTCTGCCATTCCCCATGAACTTCCTGACAGCCCCATGACACCTCATTCTCTCTCCTGGCAGGATTTGTGCGGCTGGTCGGTGGGGACGGAACCTGCTCGGGTCGTGTGGAGATCAGGCAGGGCCGAGAATGGGCCACCTTCTGTGAGACCCACATGGACCTCAATGCTGCCAACGTCATCTGCAAGGAGCTGGGCTGTGGTGCAGCTCTGGCAGTCACCAGCGCGGAACATTTTGGCTCTGGAGCCGGGCCCATCTGGGATGGGGGCTTTGAGTGTGCAGGCAACAGATCCCTCCTGTCTGCCTGCACCCGCAGGCTGCCCCATGGCCAGAGATGCAGTCATGCCAATGACACCGGCATCATCTGCTCCCGTAAGAGCACAGAGTGAGGGTCAGAGTGTGCTGAGGGGAGGGCAGGGAGGCTGACAGAGGAGACAAGACTGCCCAAAGCAGGCATGGGGCACACACACAATGAAGCCTGACTTGTGACTGCACCCAGTGAAAAGGGAGGCAGGAGAATGTGGGAAGGAGGGGATCCAATTCCTACATGTCCTATCACTGTAGAAGGATAGAGACAGAGCTATCATGTCCCGCTCCCTTTCTCTCTCCCAGACTACACGGACTTCAGACTGGTGAATGGCAGCACGGCCTGCACAGGGCGGGTTGAGATGGAGGTGCGGGGCACCTGGAGCTCCCTCTGTGACACCGGCTGGGATGAGCACGATGCCCAGGTGCTCTGCTACCAACTTGGCTGTGGTTTTGTCACCTCTGTGCCCCGCGGAGGGTATTACGGGTCAGGGATTGGCCCACTGTGGAAGAACACGTTTCACTGCAGCGGGATCGAGTCCCACCTGGGAGCGTGCCATGCCACAGTACTGGGGATCCCTGTGTGTTCTCCAGCCAACACCGCTGCAGTCAATTGCTCAGGTGGGTGTAGGGTAGGCAGCATCAACCACAAGGTCCTGCTTCTGGGAGGGGACCTGTCAGCAAAAGAGGTGGTGGGCTTGCCCTCGCCCTTGACTGCAACCAGGAGCTCTAGGGCATAGAGATTATCTGGAGAAACAGATAGTCCTGCAAGACCAGCCATCGCAGGAGGAAGGCTCAGACAAGCAGCAGGGAAACAGGCAGAAGGATAGTAGGCCCATGCTGTCCCCATCTATTCCATGGGACTTCGTGGTACTGCCATCGGCCCTGTTACTCCTGGGGACACTTCAGGGAGGGATATGGCAATGTTTTTTTGCTCTCTTCTGATACTCTGGCCATCATGAGAAACTTAGACAGTATCCTGGACACAGGTGCAAACCCAGTGGGTTCGTAGACCTGGATACCCTAGGGGCCTAAAGGGCAGAGGTGCATTGTGGTAGAGCCTCCGCCATCTCAGGGTATCTCCTCTGCAAGCAGGGCCAAGTAGTGCTGAACACCTACGTGTGGTGGGCGGGCAGAGCCGATGCGATGGGCGCCTGGAGGTGGCCCTGCATGGAACCTGGGGCCGAGTCCTGGCAGAGCACTGGGACATCAGCAGCGCCAGTGTGGTGTGTCGGCAGCTTCGCTGTGGCGAGGCACAAAAGGCCCATGTGGCCCCAGTACCGGGACCAACATTCAGCCCTGTGGGGCTGAACGGGGTCCGGTGCATGGGCACGGAGGCTCGCCTGGCCCACTGCAACACCACTCTGCCCAGCGCCATAGCAGCCGGCCACAGCCAGAACGTGGCAGTCGTGTGCTCAGGTGAGTGTGGCGGGAAGGGCCACGGAACCCTGCAGGGCAAAAGCAACCTCCCCTCCCCGCGCTGTCTCTCACTGCAGAGAGCCAGCACGTGCGACTGGCAAGCGGGCCTGGGCGCTGTGCGGGGAGAGTGGAGGTCTACGTGCAGGGGGCCTGGAGCCGCATCTGCGAGGACAACTGGGACCTGTGGGATGCGGCCGTCGTGTGTCGCCAGTTGGGCTGTGGCAGGGCCCTGGCAGCTCCTCGCTCAGCCCACTATGGCCAGGGCTCGGGGCCTGTGTGGCTGGGGGCTGGGGGCTGCATGGGCACTGAAGCCAAACTCTGGCACTGCCCAGCGCCGACCCCAGCTGGGGACAGCTGCAGGCAGGGCAGCAGCGCAGCAGTCATCTGCTCAGGTCAGCACCACTGTCACCAGGCCTGGGGACTGTGTTGCCCTGGGAGCGGCCTTGGGGTCAGCCCTCCCCACTGTCCTCCCTGACCACCTCCCCTCTCCCTGGGCCTACAGTTGGGGCCTAGACAGCACCTTCTCTCCACAGAAATGAGGGGTTTGCTCCTTGGGGTGCTGCTCTTGTGCCCCATGAGCTGTGCAGGGTGGCTGGGCTGGTAGGGGTGTCTGCCCCACCTCAGCTGAGCTGGACTCCCTTGTACTGTCCCTTGCAGAGCTTACAGACTTGCGACTTGTTGGTGACAGCAGCTGCGCCGGTCGCCTGGAAGTCTTCTACAATGGGACGTGGGGCAGTGTGTGCGCCAACGGCACTAGCGCTGACACAGCCACCGTGGTGTGTCAGCAGTTGGGTTGTGGGGCTAGAGGCTGGCTGGTACCTGCACCAGAAAACGCATGGGGCTCAGGGCCTGCATGGCTGTCCTGGGTGAGTTGTGCACCTGGAACCGACTCCTTGTGGCACTGCCCTTCGGCACCCTGGCACCTGCAGACCTGCGACTCTGCTGGGGACACCCACGTCACCTGTGATGAGAAGACTGGAGGCAGCACAGGGCCTCCCACACCAACCACAACAAACATCTGTCCTGATGGCACAGCCTGCACAGGTAACTCTGCCCACGCAGGGCAGCACGGTGGCCCCAGGGACACCACAGCTCCAGCCCTCTTCATGGGGGAGCTGGTCTGCCAAGAACTCAGCTGCCTGAGGACAGCTCCTTCTCATGCCCATCAAGGATTGGGGCCCCAGGCCAAGGTGGAGCCTACTTGGCCTCCCCTGCATTGCCACGTGTATCTACTGCCTCAGAGATTAAGAATGATAGAGAGTCTCTTCATTCCATCCAGCTGTGTCATGTGTTTCTGTCCTCACAGGTGCCCCCAGCAGCCTAACAGCAGCTCCTGGGACCATGCCAGTGCCCACCATGCTCTGCATCATTCTTGCCACCCTTCTTTGCCTCGCCCTGATTGCCCTCGCTGTGCAGGCCTGTCGTGCAATTGCCCTGCGCAGAGGTTTGTTGCACTGGGGGTCTGTGTGGCTGAAGCTTCTAGGTCAAGGGGCCATGGCAGATCAAACGGTGGCTGTGGACTCCTGATGGTTCCCAGACTGCCTACGCATGAGGTAGCCCGTCTCTCCGGGCTGGGAAATGGTGATATGGTGAAGGCTAGGAGGCCAGGTGGGAGTGAGGGCAGGACCTGGTGCAGCACAGGGTCCAGACAAGGATATTGAGGCTCTCAGAGGATGGACCAAAGCTGAAGGGCTAGGGCAAAGAGGAATCGGCAAGTTTGTGGGCGACCCCTAATATCCACTGTGCTTTACCTGTGGGCTTGGCTTACGGCTGCCTTCCTTTCCAGGCACTGGCACAGATGCCCATGCAACCTATGAGGCCGTCTATGAGGAACTTGACTACATCGTGACACCAGAGTATCAGGACGTGCCGAGTGGCTCAGGTGGGTGTGCCATGGGCCTGTGAGGCCATGGCTGCCAACAGCCCTTCCCTGTGTATCCCAGCCTGTCTCCGGCAACTTTCCCTGCTCAGGGAGGTCTCCAGCCCGAGTCCCCATGCACTCACTGCAGCACCCGGCATCAGAGCTTGGCCACATACTGGCCACGAGGAGCTGCCATATGGGGGCATCTCCAGATTCTCTTCAGTCCCCACTCTGCCGTGAGGCCATCATGCCCAGGGTGCTGGCCCGGCCACGTGGCCAGGCAGCCTCCCTTAACATCCCCTGCTCCAGGCTCCCCATCTGAACGCTCATCCACAAAGCTGCCTTATTACACCAGCAACAGTATGGAAGGTGGCAGCGCCAGGACAGCACCAGGTATGCGGCAACCCCAGCTCTGTCACCTGTGGGTGGGAATAACGCAACCCTGGCCTGGCCCTGGATTCACTCTCCTGTCTGCCACAGAGAGCACTGCTGTGACCAGGGAAGACACCTTGGATGGGTATGATGATGCTGAAGCTGTGCTGGATCCGGGAGAGGCTGCTGCTCCAGGGTTGAGTAACAGAATTGTCTGCGGGTCAGAAGTGCTAGGAGGTGAGGGGTGCCACAACCTGCCCTGCAGCCAATCCAAGCATTGTGCAGACCTGCAGGGAGAGGCAGCCCCTCCATACACAGCCATGGCAGTGGGCAGTAGCTGGGCACAGGAGCGCCCTGATCCAGACCTGGCAGCCAGGGCTTGAAATGGCCTCTCTAAGTCACCGGGTTTGCTCTTTCCAGAAGAAAGACGACCCTCACTGAAGCCCACAGAGCCACCAGGAGATACAAAAGACACCCTGTCCTCAACACCCAGGGACACAGGCTACGACGACGTTGGTGTCAGCAGTCCTAGCACATTGCTGTGAGTGCAGTGGGGCTGTAGCCTGGGAATCTCTGAGGACACGTGAGCATAGTGTCAAGAGCCGCTGCCTCTGCGAAGCCATGACCTGGCCACGCAGGGCCTTGTTCACCTGAGTGTCCAGCCACTGGGGCCTGCTTGGCACTCTGGATCCTTGGGGAACTGCTTCCATTGTTACTCCCACACCCACCCTCTGGCTGCTGCCTGAGCTGCAGTGGCCTTCCACTGTGCATTTCTCTCTTTTCTGTTAATAAATAAATAATAATAAAAAAATTCCTGTGTGGAGTCTTTGCACAAGGGTGAAGACTTCATTCACTCTGCCATATTGTGGGAGTGGCTGGTGTAGAAAAGTAGCATATGCTGCTAAGCGTGATCCTTCTCACATGAAATCCATTCCTCTTTGGCCACCATTCCATGGGGCCAGTCTATTATAATGTCTTCTCTGGATAATTTGCCTGCATTGCCCTAAGCTGGGACACCTCTCCTCATGGTGACCCAGCTACTACACCCTGCTCCCATACAATGCTTGCCACATCACCATCACTGGCGCTGCACACTGCTCACAGTGCACTGCAGAGTGAGCACAGCTCTGCAGAAAGGGATGAGCAGGCGTGGCACTGCTCAGTGTGGTCATGTGCAGCTCGCAGGTTCCTTTCCTCGCTCAATATTTTCCTGGCTTCAATGAGGCCTGCAGGACAACTCCCAAGAGAGGATTCTAGTGTTATGAATGGAGGTATCTCAAAGGGAGGCTTTAGTCTGCTTGACGCCACAACACAACAGATCTATTCATGAGAGCAAGAAACACACGTTGTGGCCAGCATGGGAGAACTCACTGAGCACCACTGAGAAGATTCTGGACCAATCCTCTTCAACTCCTGCCTTCCGAAATTAACATCCACTAAGAGAAAGGACAATGTCAGTCTTCACTTCTCCAGGCTGAATAGACCCAGATCTCTCCACCTTCTTTTGTACAGCACATGTTCCCATCTCTTCAGTATCTAAGTCCTGTGCTGGACTCACTCCAATAGCTCCAGGTCTCTCCTATGCTGAGGAGCCCAGGGCTGTGCACAGCTCTACACATAGAGCGATGACAGCCTGTGGCATGTCCCCAGACCTCCCAAAGGTGGTAGGGTCCAGGACGACACCACCAATCTCCCGTATCCCTCACCTTTGTCCTCTCACAGAACAAGTGATGGTGGGGGTGAGTGACACAAAGCACTTCACTCGTGGGAAAGAAATAGGAAGAGGTTTTATTGATAATTGCAGTGGTTTCGCAAGATTCTATGGCAAGGTCACTCATTATTTACTGCATAGAGGTTCAAGATACACACAGAATTACCAAGGATACCCTCCGGTTGGGTCACGAGATTCGGATTGGACTCCCTTGCTTTCCAAACTCCTTCTGAGAGGAGTCTTGGTGCGTCTGGATCCAAACTAGTCCCACACCCGGTCAACGGTTTATGTCTAAGGGATTTGTGCACAGTTACAAGGTCTACAAGTTTAAAAAAGAGAAAGGCACGCTATAGTCACCATGAATCTGAAGTGGGAAGGATCTCTTAACTCCAAGGAGTATCCTCTCCTGCTCAAGGGGAGATCTTGGCATGCAACCCACTGCGATGCAAGGAGAGCTCAACAGGCTCTCCAACTGTCCCCATATTTATGGGATAAGATGACTGATATATAGTCATTCTTTCAATTCATAAATGACTGTTGGCTGGTGTACACACAATTAGCCTTATCTCCCCATCAGGATAGGGCCTTCAGGACTGGTATTGTTGGCTAATGTCTGAGTAGGGGAAGAAATCAGGGAGGCAATTACCAGGATCAAATAATGTGGTAGTTAACCCCTGACCAGGGCTATGTGTGAGAAGTCAGGTTGAGCTGGGGAAGGAGGATATCCATCATATGTCCCTAGAGCTCCTGGGTGGCTCTGGATTTACTCCACGTCTTTGTGACAGTGTCACTGCAAAGAAACACCAATACACCATCCCTTGCATTATCATAGTGTGAAATGCTGTGGGAAAAGCAGATAGAGAGGCAGGAGGTGAGGTATAGACTGTTGAGCTTAATTTACAGCGTGGCTTCTGGGCTGTGGGTGTCACACTTGCGGGCAGCCGGACACCACCTCCATCGACCTGCAGCACTGCGCAAGAGGGTCAAGGCCTTCCTGAAAATGTCCCATGGAGCCCTGCAATGGACCTGATTTGATGCCACCCTCAAGGTACCTATCCCAGTGGCAGTCCCTGTGCCTCCTGCGCTCTTGTGGAGGGCTGCTGAGGACAATGGAGCCAACGTGAGCCCCAGAGCATGAAGGAGGCAGCAGCAGATGCTGCCCGAGGCAGAGGATGGTCCATAGTCATATGTTCCTGTGCCGGGCTCCCTATCATCATGTGCCAGATCCCCCCCAGCGCATGCGTAGGCATATGGAAGTCCCCTTATGCCCCTGTTCCCGCAGCATGCTCCCAGGTGGAGCATCGTGCTCAACTCACCAAACTCTTCATATGGCACTGCTGATGCCCACCCACTGGCAGGGAGGACTAGATGTGAGAAGCGTATCTGAGACGCATATATGGGCATGCAAGTGGATAGAGAAGTTTATTGGAGGTTGGGGCTTTGTCAGATGGGAGATAACCGTTCTGATAATGTCTCAAAAGGTATTTGCTGCACTGATTGGCTCCCCTAGCAGTGGGGCTTGCATCTCTGCCTATATATTGCCCTCCCCACTACGGGAGTGGTGGTGGTCCAGGAATCAAGTGGCAGTTGGGGATCGTCCCATAGAGCAGGAGAAAAAAAGGATGGTCATTGGTAGCCGACTCCTTGTCAGGGTGCTGGGACTGCTGCTGTGCGTGCACCTCTGTTGCGGTGAGTACCTGAGCTCCTTGGGGCTGCAGTTGCTTGTCCTCCTGCCGAGAATGGGGGGCACTGATGAGTGTCTGGACTACCATGGGGACTGTGCTTTTGATCGTAGAGCCAAGCGCTGAGTACATGTGGCAGGACATATACTGGTCCATGTCCGCCTTGCAATTGGTGATTGCTGTTTCTTGGGGTGGTGGCCATGGGTCTGTGCATGACTGCTTGTGTAGTCTTCCCAGGGATGACAACAAAGACCCCACCTGGGCAGCCCTCAGAGAGTCATGATCCTTGGACTCTTACAGTGACTGTACTTTCCTGGGAGGAGACCAAATGCTTAGCACATGTGGCAGGACTTGTCCTGAGGCATGTTCCCTATTCATCAGTGATGGGCATTTAGTATCTGGATATGGCCCTATCTTTCTTTGCACCTGGTGTACTGCTGTTCTATGGGACTTTTGCATCCACAGCAGCATATTTTGAGGCCAACGGCCAGGTTGAAAGCAGGGAGTTAAGTCCGATGGCAGGGGATTGTCGTAGGACACATTGCCCTGAACCAACCCAACAGGGCAGGCTCTGCCAGTGACCATTGCACACCACGCTGGGGCTCTGTGTTTCCTTTACACTCCTGTGTTGGCACCCACAGGCACCGGGGAGCTGAGGCTGGTTGACGGAGGCAGTCGCTGTGCAGGACGGGTGGAGGTGAAGCACAAGGGCCAGTGGGGCAGTGTGTGCAGCTATGACTTCAACTGGGATGTCCTTGCAGCCTCCGTTGTGTGCAGACAGCTGGGATGTGGCACTGTGGCCAGGGCATCACCACACACCCCTTTTGGGGCTGGAGTTGGACGGATCTGGCTTCATCCCTACTTCTGCAGTGGCACTGAGAGAGCGCTGCACAACTGCCGCCACTTTGGCTGGGGTCAGCCTTTCTGTGATCATGATACGGATGTTGGAGTGACATGCTCAGGTGAGGGAATGTGTGACCATGCTGCGGTACAGCCACT
>JAWLRI010000204.1:782039-798432 GCA_034781795.1 Crypturellus tataupa
GCAGCTCCTGGGGCCATGCCAGTGCCCACCATGCTCTGCATCGTTCTCGCCACCCTGCTCTGCCTCGCCCTGGGTGCCCTGGTTGTGCAGGCCTGGCGTGCAATTGCCCTGCGCAAAGGTTTGTTGCACTGGGGGTCTGTGAGGCTGAAGTTTCTAGGGCAAGGGGCCGTGACAGATCAGACAAGGGCTGTGGACTCCTGATGGTTCCCAGACTGCCTGCCCATGCGGTAACCTGTTTATCCAGGATGGGAACTGGTGAGATGGTGGAGGCCAGGAGGCCAGCTGGGAGTGAGAGCAGTATCTGGTGCAGTACAGAATCCAGGCAAGGATATCGAGACTACCAGGAGGATGGAGCAAAGCTGTGGGACAAAACTGTGGGTGACCCCTAATATCTACTGTGCCATACCTGCGGCCGTAGCTTATGGGTGCCTTCCTTTCCAGGCTCTGGAACAGATGCCCATGCAACCTATGAGGCCGTCTATGAGGAACTTGACTACACTGTGACACCAGAGTACCAGGAGATGCCAAGTGGCTTGGGTGGGTGTGCCATGGGCCTGTGAGGACATGACTCCCAACAGCCCTTCCCTGTGTCTCCTGGCCCACCCCACCAACTTTCCCTGCTGAGGGAGGTCTCTGTGCTGAGTCCCCACGCACTCACTGCAGCACCCAGCATCAGAGCCTGGCCACATACTAGTCACAGGGAGCTGCCATGTAGGGGCATCTCCAGATTCTCCTCAATCTCCGCTCTACCATGATTGTGCCCAGGGTGTGGGCCAGGCCATGTGGCCACGCTGACTCCCTTAACATCCCCTGCTCCAGGCTCCCCATCTGAACGCTCATCCACAAAGCTGCCTTATTACACCAGCAACAGTATGGAAGGTGGCAGCGCCGGGACAGCACCAGGTATGTGGCAATCCCAGCTGTGCCACCTGTGGGTGGGAATAACACAACCCGGTCTGATCCTGGATTCACTCTCTTGTCTGTTAAAGACACCCCTGACATATCCAAAGAGGTCCCCCTGGACCGGTATGACGATGCTGAAGCTGTGCTGGATGCGCGAGAGGCTGCTGCTCCAGAGCTGAGTGACAGGCTTGTCTGCGAGACAGCAGCTCTAGCAGGTAAGAGATGCCACAACCTGCACAGCAGCCTATTTGAGTGTTGTGCTGCCCTGCAGGAGAGGCAACTCCTCCATACACAGCCATGGCAGTGGGGGGCAGCTGGGCACAGGAGGGCCTTGTCCAGGCCTGACATCAGGGCATTATATGGCCTCTCTAAGTCACCGAGTTTGCTCTTTGCAGAAGGCAGACAGCCCTCACTGAGCACCACAGAGCCACTAGGAGATACAACAGATGCCCTGTCCTCAACACCCAGGGACACAGGCTATGATGACGTTGGTGTCAGCAGTCCTAGTACATTGCTGTGAGTGCAGTGGGGCTGCAGAATGGGAGTGTCTGAGGACACGTGAGCATAGTGTAAAGGGTGCTACCTCTGCGAAGCCATGGCTTGGCTATGTAGGGCCTTTTTCACCTGAGTGACCAGCCACTGGAACCTGCTTGAGACTCTGGTCCCTTGGGGAACTGCCTCCATTGTTACTCCCACACAGCCCTCTCTCTGTTGCCTGTGCTTTTATGTCCTTCCACTGTGCATTTCTCTCTTTCCTGTTAATACAAAATAAAAATAAACACACATGTGGCATCTTGGCACCAGGGTGAAGGTTTCATTTATTTTGTTATATCATTGGCGTGACTGGAGTTGAAAAGTAGCATATCTTTCTAAGCATGATCCTTCTTGTGTGAAATCTGTCCCTTTTGGCCCCTCTTGCACAGGGCTGGTCTGACTGCTGCTGTGAGTATTTCTCCTGCATTGCCCTAAGCCAGGACACCTCTCCTCATGGTGATCCAGCTACTACAACCTGCTCCCATGCAGTGCTTGCCAGATCACCATCACTGGCACTGCACATTGCCCACAGACAGCACTGCAGAGACAGCTCTGCAGAAAGAGATGAGCAAGGGTGGCACTGCCCTATGAGGCAGTGTGCAGCCAGCAGGTTCCTCTTCTCAGTTGATGCTTTCCTTGCTCCAAAGGAGGTCTGCAGGCCAACTGCCAAGAAAAGATTGTAGCTTTATTTGTGGATGTATCAAAAAGGGACACTTTAGCTTTCCTTCCTGCTACAATCTGATGGCCCAACCCACGAGAGCCAGAAACGCTTGCTGTGTCCAGCACGGGAGGCATCACTGAGCACCACTGAAAACATTCTGGATCCATTCTCTTCACTTCCCCCCTTCGGAAATTTATACCCACTAAGAGAAAGGACCACGTCAGGTTTCTCTTCTCCGTGCTGAACGGGCCCAGTTCTCTCCGCCTTTCCTCATACAACACATGGTTCCATCCCTTCAGCATTGTAGGAGCCCTATGCTGGACTCACTCCAACAGCTCCAGGCCTCTCTTGTGCAGGGGAGCCCAGAACTGTGCACAGCTCTTCACAGTTTCATGATGATGGAATTCACGATCATGTGAGGAGGAAGCTAGCTAAGAAGTAGGATTACAACTCCTGACCTTAAGAAAGCAATCTTTGACCTCTTCATGGAGCTCCTTCGAGGAATCCCCTGGACAAGGGTCCTAGAAGGAAAGTGGGTCCAGGAGAGTTGGTTAATATTCAAACACCACTTTCTCCCAGTTCAGGATCTGTGCATTCCTAGAAGAAAGATGTCGAGCAAGGGGAATAGGAGACCTGCATGGATGGGCAAGGAGCTGGTGAGTAAACTTCATGAGAAAAAGAGCATGTATATAAGGTGGAAGAAGGACCAGGCCCCATGGAAAGAATATAGGAACATTGTCAGAGAATGCAGGGATGCCACAAGGAAGGTCAAGACCCGTTTGGAATTAGAGTTAGCGAAAGATGTCAGGGGCAACAGGAAGGGCTTCTACAAATACATCAGCAGCAATAGGAAGACTAAGGAAATGTTAGTCCACTGCTGAATGGCAGGGTGCCTTTGTGGTAGAGGATGCAGAAAAGGCAGAGTTATTAAATGCCTTCTTTGCTTCTGTCTTTACTAAGCTAAGGCTAATCCCCATGAACTACAGAGCCCGTGGACAAGAGAGAGAACCAGGAGAAAGGGGGACTTTACGCTGGTCGAGGAGGATTGCGTTAGTGATTATTTAGGCAAACTGGACACCCATAAATCTATGGGCCTGGATGGGATGCACCCAAGAGTGCTGAGGGAACTGGCGGGGGTTATTGTTCAGCCGCTCTCCATCATCTTTGAGAGGTCATGGAGGGCGGGGGAGGTGCGCGAGGACTGGAAGAAACACAATATCACTCCAGTCTTATAAATGGCAATGGGGAGGATCCGGGAAACTACAGGCCAGTCAGCCTCACTTCCGTCCCTGTAAAGGTAATAAAGCAGGTCATCCTAGAAACCATCTTCAGGTATGACAAGGAAAAGAAGGTGATCAGGAGTAGTCAGCATGGATTCACCAAGGGAAAGTTGTGTTTGATGAACTTGATAGCCTTCTACAATGAGGTGACTGTCTGGATGGACGATGGGAGAGCCATGGATGTTGTCTACCTTGATTTCAGCAAGGCTTTCATCACAGTCTCTCATAACATCCTCATAGGGAAGCTCTGGAAGTGTGGACTGGACAAGCTGACCCTGGAGGCCTGTGGCCAGTGGTGTCCCCCAAGGGTCAGTACTGGGCCCAGTGCTGTTCAACTTGTTCATCAGCAAATTGGATGAGGGCACAGAGAGCACTCTCAGCAAGCTGGCAGATGATACAAAACTGGGTGGAGTGGTCAACACTCCAGAGGGCTGTGCTGCCATTCAGAGGGACCTAGTCAGGATGGAGAGTTGGACAGAGAGGAACCTCATGAATTTTGACAAGGACAAGTGCAGGATCCTGCACCTGGGGAGGAATAATCCCAGACACTAGTACAGATTAGGGGCTGACCTGCTGGAAAGCAATGCCACAGAGAGGGATTTGGGAGTCCTGGTTGACAACAAGTTAACCATGAATCACCAATGTGCCCTCTTGGCCAGGAAGGCCAATGGGATCCTGGCCTGCATCAGGAGGAGTGCTACCAGCAGGACGAGGGAGGTGATCTTCCCCCTCTACTCTGCTCTGATGAGGCCATGAGTACTGGCTGCAGTTCTGGGCTCCCCGGAAAAAGGACATTGAGCTTCTAGAGAGGGACCAGCGCAGGGCCACAAAGATGATTAAGGGACTGAAGCATCTACCATATGAGGATGGAACTAAGCGAGCTGGGCCTGTTTAGTCTGGAGAAGAGAAGGCTGAGAGGAGATTTGATCAACATGTTCAAGTACCTGAGGGGTGACTGTAGGGAGAATGGGACCAGGCTCTTCTCTGCAGCGGTTGGTGACAGGACAAGGCGTAACGGGTGTATGTTGAAACACAGGAAGTTTAATATCCATATGAGGAAGAACTTCTTTCTGGTGAGGGTTACAGAGCACTGGAACAGGACAGGTTGCTCACCATCTACTTATTGTCCACCAACACCTGGGACACCTGGGAGGCATCCCAGGTGTTTCCCTAAAAGCTGCTTTCAGATATGTCAGACCACAGCCTCTATAGGGGAAAGGGGTTATTCTCTCCCAGGTCCAACTCTGCCCTTCCCTCTATTCAATTTCATGAGGCTCCCCTCTAATAATATCTCCCGCCTGTTGAGCTCCTGAGTTGCAGCATAGACCTTCTTGTGCTCAGTAGATCTGCTGACTGCTCTGCACTCAGGCAGTTGCTGGGGAGTTTAAATGTGATGATCACAAAGGTGAAGCTCTGCGTGTGACACGACTCACACAGAATGGAGTTAACCTGTTGCATAGTCGTACTCCTACTAAGCCTGACAGAATGAAGGGCAGCACCAAGAGCCTCCTGTCCCCCGAGCTACTGGGTTGCTCTGGAATTGCTCCAGCTCTTTGTGGCAGTGTCACTGCAAAGAGATACCGATACATCAAAGCCTTGCCTTATCGTAGTTTGAAATGCAGCTGGATGAGCAGGAGTGAAGCAGAAGATGAGATATAGACTGTTCAGCAGGCCAGCAGATGCATGTTCTCTAAAAAAAAAAGTGGTATTCAGCCTGCCACGGCTGCTTCCTTGTAAGGCCACGTGTGCAGCAGAGAAGCTACCTCCTTCTTGACTCAGAGCTCCGTTAGGCAGGCTTGATCTGTATGGGGGCTTCTGGTCTGCGGGTGTCACACTTGCAGGCAGTCAGGAACCACCTCCACCCACCTACAGGCCTCCACAAGGGGCAAAGGCCTTCCTGAAAATGTCCCATGGAGCCCTGCAATGGGACTGACTTGGTGCCACCCTCGAGATTTCTATCCCACTGGAAACCCCTGTGCCTCCTGTGCTTGTAGGGAGGGCTACCGAGCCCCAGAGCATGAAGGAGGCTGCAGCAGATGCTGCCCTACACAGAAGATGGTCCATATCAGGGACCTATGCAGGGCTCCCAGTCATCATGTGCCAGATTCCCCCCAACACATGCTCAGGCATAGAGAGGTGCCCTCATCCCCACGTACCCATAGCATGCTCCCATATGGAGAGTCATGCTTAACTCATCATACTCCTCTTCATACAGCAGTGCTGATGCCCACCGAAAGGCAGGGAGGATTAGATGCCAGAAGGGTACCTGACCCACATATGTGGGCATGCAAGTGGATAGAGAAGTTTATTGGAGATTGGGGCTTCATCAGATGAGAGATAACTGTCCTGATAATGTCTCAAAAGGTGTTTGCTGCACTGATTGGCTCCCCTGGCAGTGGGGCTTGCATCTCTGCCTATATATTGCCCTCCCCAGGACAGGAGCGGTGGTGGTCCAGGAGTCAAACCGGAGCTGGGAACCATCCCGTAGAGTAGGAAGAAAAGAGAATGGTCACCAATAGCTTGCTCATTGTCAGGGCACTGGGACTGTTGCTGTGCATGCAGCTCTGCCTGCTGGCTCCTTGTGGCTACTGTTGGTCGCTCTCATGCCAAGAGTGGGTGGCAGTGAGGAGTGTCTGGGCTACCGTGGGGAGTGTGCTTGTGATCATAGGGCCAAATGTTGAGCACTGGTGGCAGGACATGTCCTGGTCCACGTCCCTGTTGCATTGGAAATGGGCATTTGGTGTCTGGATATCGCCCTGCCTTTTGATCTGGTGTCCTTCTGTTCCCCGGTAATTTTCCACCCACACAAGCATAAGTCAAAGTCAACAGATGCCCTGTCCTCAACACCCAGGGACGCAGGCTATGACGCTGGTGTCAGCAGTCTCAGCACGTTGCTGTTAGTGCAGTGGGGCTGTAGAATGGGAGTGCATGAAGACACATGAGCATGGTGTAAAGGGGCACTGCCTCTGTGAAGTCATGGCTTGGCCATGCAGGGCCTTGTTCACCTCTGTGACCAGCCACTGGAGTCTGCTTTGGCCTCTGGTCCCTTGGGGAACTGCCTCCATTGTTACTCCCACACAGCCCTCTAGTTGCTGCCTGAGCTTTAATGTCCTTCCACTGTGTATTTCTCTCTTTCCTGTCATTAAAAAGTAAAAATTAAAATAAATCATGTGTGGAGTCTTGTCACCAAGGTGAAGATTTCATTCCCTCTGCCATATCCTGGAGATGGCTGGGGTAGAAAAGTAACATATCCTTCTAAGTTTAATCCTTCTCGCATGAAATATGTCCCTCTTTGGCCACTGTTCCATGGGCCCAATCTAATACAAAGGCTGCTGTGGGCATTTTTCCTGCATTGCCCTAAGGCGGGACACCTCTCCTCATGGTGACCCAGCTACTACATCCTGCTCTCACACAGTTCTTGCCAGATCACCATCACTGGCACTGCACACTGCCTTCAGACAGTGCACTGCAGAGTGAGCACAGCTCTGCAGAAAGAGATGAGCAAGGGTGGCACTAATTTGGCACTGTGCCACTACCAGGCTCCTCTCCTCACTTGATATTTTCCTGCTCCTAAGAAGGCCTGCAGGTTAAATACCAAAAAACAAACAAACAAACAAACAAACAAAAAAAAACCCAGAAAGATTGTATCGCATTCTCTGAAACAGTATCTTCTGCCAAGAGAAGATTGTAGTTATAAGTAGAAGTATCTCAAAGTGAGCCTTTAGCCTGCCGTCCTACCAAAACATGACTACATCCATGACAGCAAGAAAAACACATTTGTGTGGCCAGCATGGGAGACGTCACTGAGCACCACTGAAATAATTCTGGACGCATCCTCTCCACGCCCTCCCTTTGGGCATTTATACCCTCTAAGAGAAAGGACAACATCAGGCTTCTCTTCTACACGCTGAATAGGCCCAGCTCTCTCCACCTTTTCTTGTACAACACATCTTCCCATCCCCTCAGCATTGTCGGAGCTCTGTGCTGAACTCACTCCCAATAACTCCAGGTCTCTCTCATGCTGGGGAGGCCAGAACTGTGCACAGCTCTGTAAATGCAGAGTGGAGTTAAGCTGTGGCATGCCCCCAGTCCTCCCTGCAGTGGCAGGTTCCAGGGAAACACCACCAATCTCCTGTGCCGCTCAACCTTTGTCCCTGGGGCTCCTGGGTTGCTCTGGACTTGCTCCAGGTCTTTGTGACTGTGTCACTGCAAAGAGATACCGATATATCAAAGGCTTTTGTTATCGTAGTGTGAAATGCAGGTAGATGAGCAGATAGAGAAGCAGGAGGTTAGATGTACAGTGTTCAGCTAATTTACAGTGGGGCTTCTGATCTGTGGGTGTCACACTTGACAACCTCCATCGACCTGCAGGCATGCGCAAGGGGCCAAGTCCTTCCTGAAAATTTCCCATGGAGCCCTGCAATGGGGCTGTCTTGGTGCCACTCTCAATGTTTCTATCCTGCTGCCTCCTGTGCTCATGTGGAGGGCAGCTGAGGAGAATGGGGTCAACATCCATCCCAGAGCATGAAGGAGACCAGAGCAAACACTGCCCCAGGCAGAATATGGTCCATATCACATTCTTGTGCCGAGCTCCCTAGCATCTTGTGCCAGATCCTACCCCACAGACGCTCAGGAATAGGAAGGGTCCCTATTCCCTGTGCACTCGCTTGAGGTTCTCAGGTGGAGAGCTGTGCTCTACTCACCAAACTCCTGTTGGTACAGTCGTGCAGAAGCCCACCCCTTGGTGGGGCGGACATGATGTGAGAAGCAGGTCTGAGACGCATATATGGGCATGCATGTGGATGTAGAAGTTTATTGGACGTTGGAGCTTCGTCAGATGGCAGATAATTCTCCTGATAACGTCTAAAAAGGTGTCTGCTGCACTGATTGGCTCCCCTGGCAGTGGGGCTTGCATCTCTGCCTATATATCTCCCTCCCCACTACGGGAGTGGGTGGTGGTCCAGGAGTCAAGTGGAAGCTGAGGACTGTCCCGTAGGGCTGTAGATAAACAGGATGGTCACTGAAAGCCTGCTCCTTTCCAGGGCACTGGGACTTCTTCTGTGTATGCACCTGTGCTGTGGTGAGTGTCTGTGGGCTCCTTGGGGCTGGAGGTACTTGTCCTCCTTCCAAGAGTGGGAGGCAGTGAGGCGGGTCTGGGCTACCGTGGGGAATGTGTTTTGTAGGGCCAAGTGCTGAGCACATGTGGCAGGAAATGTCCTGGTCCATGTCCCCATTGTCATTGGTGATGAACATTGATTATAGGTATCTGGATATGGTGCCTTTGCACCTGGGTGCACCTGGGTGCACCTGGGTGTTGCCTGGGATTTTCCACCCATGCAAACACAAGTAGAAGGCAAGGACCATGCTCACACTTCAAGCTTTTAAGGTGGTGAACAGTCATCACAAAGAGTCCCACAGGCCAGCCTGTCAAAGCACGATGCACCATTTGCCCATGGCACACCATATCTGGGCTCTGTTTCTCCTTTACCCTCCTGCATGGGTACCCACAGGCACTGGGGAGCTGCGACTGGTTGACGGAGGCAGCCGCTGTGAAGGACGTGTGGAGGTGAAGTATGAGGGCCAGTGGGGCAGTGTGTGCAGCTACGACTTTGACTGGGGTGTCCCTGCGGCCTCCATCGTCTGCAGACAGCTGGGATGTGGTACTGTGGCAAGGACCTCCCCATATACCCCATTTGGGGCTGGAACTGGACAGATCTGGCTACAGCCTCACTTCTGCCACGGCATTGAGAGAGCACTCCACGACTGTCGCCACTTTGGCTGGGCTAAGCACTTCTGTGGTCATGATACCGATGTTGGGGTGACGTGCTCAGGTGAGGTGAGGTATGATCATGCTGGAGTACAGCCACTAGACTATGTAGGATTGGGAGGTCGTGCAGCCAGACCTAGCGCCTCTCTACCATCTCTGGCTGGTGGAGGGCTCTCCACCCTCCACAGGCTGAGATGGCGTACAGAAGTGGGGCAACATCCAGCACCCTCTTGCCCTGTCGACTTCTGATGCAGGTGCCGTGGAGCTACGCCTTGTGAATGGAGCTGGTCCCTGTGAGGGTAGAGTGGAGGTGAAGCTACGGGGACAATGGGGCACGGTGGCTGATGACACATGGGACATGGAGGACGCCGAAGTGGTGTGTCAACAGCTGGGCTGTGGCTCTGCCAAAAGTGCTCACAGCTCCACACACTTTGGGGAAGGGAATGGACTCATTCACGTAGTTGGAATTGACTGTCGTGGGAATGAGTCTGCTCTGTGGGAATGCACTATCTTCGGATGGGGTCCTTACAAAGGCACCCATGACTGGGATGTTGGTGTGATCTGCCAAGGTAAGAGCCTGGTGTCACCCTGGGGTGCCTTGCTCCCTGGGTGACTGGCAATCAACAAGGAGCTAAGAAAAACAACTCTGCTATTCCCCATTAAATTCCCGAGAACCCCATGACATCCTATCCTCTCTCTCATGGCAGGATTTGTGCGATTGATCACTGGGGAAAGCTCCTGCTCTGGCCGTGTGGAGGTGAGGCAGGGCCAAGATTGGGCCACCCTCTGCGAGTCCCACATGGACCTCAACACTGCCAATGTCATCTGCAAGGAGCTGGGCTGTGGTGCAGCTCTGGCAGTCACCAGCGTGGCACATTTTGGCTCTGGAGCTGGGCCCATCTGGGATGGAGGCTTCAAGTGTGTAGGCAATGAATCCCTCCTGTCTACCTGCACCCATACGACACCCCATGGCCAGAGATGCAGCCATGCCAACGACACCGGCATCATCTGCTCCCGTAAGAGCGTGGGATGAGGGGCAGAGTGTACTGGAGGGAGGACAGGGAGGCTGGCAGAGGAGACCTGGGGCACACACACAGTGAGGCCTGACTTGTGACAGAGACTAGTGTATGGGGAGGCAGAAAGGTGTTGTGAAGGAGAGGATGAAATCCCTCCATGACCTATCACTGTCATGGGATAGGCACAGACCTATCACTTCCCAGTCCCTTTTTCTCTCCCAGCCTACACGGACTTCAGACTGGTGAACGGCAGCACGACCTGCGCAGGGCGGATTGAGATGGAGGTGCGGGGCACCTGGCACTCCCTCTGTGACACCGTCTGGGACGAGCGTGACGCCCAGGTGCTCTGCCACCAGCTTGGCTGTGGTTTTGTCATCTCCATGCCCCACAGAGGGTATTTCGGGTCAGGGAGTGGCCCACTCTGGCAAAACACATTTCACTGCAGTGGGATAGAGTCCCACCTCGGAACATGCCGTGCAACAGCGCTAGGGATGCCCACGTGTTCTCCAGGCAACACTGCTGCAGTCAATTGCTCAGGTGAGTGTTGGGCAGAGAGCATCAAAGACAAGTACCTGCTTCTGGGAGGGAAGTTGGCAGCAGAAGGCGAGGTGGACTTTCCTGCAACGAGGAGCTGTGGGGCACTAAGACCACCTGAAGAAACAGATAGTCCTGCAAGACTGCTTCTGGCAGGAGAAGGAGTCAGAGAAGTCACAGGGCAGCAGAAACATAGGCAGGAGGAGGACAGTGGGGACATGCTGTCCCCATTTATCCAGTGTGGATTCCTGGTACCCTGGGTTCTGCCATTCACCCTGTTCCTGCTGGACACACTCCAGGGAGGCATCTGGCAGAGGGTCTTTTCTTTCCTCTGAATCCCTGGTCATGATGAGAAACTCTCACAGTATCCCAGCTACAGATGCAAACAAAGGGGTTGATGGACCTGGAGCCGCTGGGGGCTTAAGGGCAGGCATGCATTGCAGCAGATTCTGCACCACCGTAGGGTATCTCTCCTGCACCCAGGGCCAAGTAGTGCTGAACCCCTCCGTCTGGTGGGTGGAGAGAGTCGGTGCGATGGGCGCCTGGAAGTGGCCCGGCATGGAACCTGGGGCCGAGTCGTGGCAGAGCACTGGGACATCAGCATTGCCAGCGTCGTGTGTCAGCAGCTCCGCTGTGGCGAGACACAAAAGGCTCATGTGGCCCCCGTGCTGGGGCCAGCTTCCAACCCTGTGGGGCTGAATGGACTCCGATGCAGGGGAAAGGAGGCTCGCCTGGACCAGTGTAACACCACGCTGCTCACCGCCACAGCAGTCGGCCACAGCCAGGATGTGGTGGTCGTGTGCTCGGGTGAGTGTGGCGGGAAGGGCTGTGGGGTCGTGTGGGGCTCAAGCAGCCTCCCCTCCCTGTGCTGTCTCTCACTGCAGAAAGTCGGCACGTGCGGCTGGTGAGTGGGCCCGGGCGCTGTGCGGGGAGAGTGGAGGTCTACGTGCAAGGGGCCTGGAGCCGCGTCTGCGAGGACAACTGGGACCTGTGGGACGCCGTTGTCGTGTGTCGCCAGTTGGGCTGTGGCAGGGCCCTGGCAGCTCCCCGCTCAGCCCACTATGGCCAGGGCTCGGGGCCTGTGTGGCTGGGGGCCGGGGGCTGCGTGGGCACCGAAGCCACACTCTGGCACTGCCCAGTGCCGACCCCAGCTGGGGACAGCTGCAGGCAGGGCAGCGGCGCAGCAGTCATCTGCTCAGGTCAGCACCACTGCCACCAGGCCTGGGGACTATGCTGCCCTGGGAGTGGCCTTGGGGTCAGCCCTCCCAACTGTCCTCCGTGACCACCTCCCCTCTCCCTGGGACACAGAAGTGAGGGTTCTGCTCCTTGGGGTATTGCTCTTGTGCCCCATGACTTGTGCAGGGTGACTGGGACAGCGGAGGTGTCTACCCCACCTCAGCTGGACTGGGATCCCCTGTGCTGCCCCTTGCAGAGCTCACAGATCTGCGGCTCGTGGGTGACAGCAGCTGCGCCGGTCGCCTGGAGGTCTTCTACAATGGGACGTGGGGCAGTGTGTGCGCCAACGGCACTAGCGCTGACACAGCCTCTGTAGTGTGTCGGCAATTGGGTTGTGGGGCTGGAGGTCGGCTGGTACCTGCCCCAGAAAACGCACAGAGCTCAGGCCCTGCATGGCTGTCCTGGGTGAATTGTGTGCCTAGAACCGACTCCTTGTGGCACTGTCCCTCGGCACTCTGGCGCCTGCAGACCTGCGACTCCATGGGCGACACCCATGTCAACTGCAATGGGAAATCTGGAGGCAGCACAGAGCCTCCCACACCAGCCATGGCAACTGTCTGTCCAGACGACACAGCCTGCACAGGTAGCTCTACCTGCGGAGGGCAGCATAGTGGCCTCAGGGATGCTGCAGTTGCACCCACTGGCAGGACACCCGCTCTGCCAAGAACCCTCTGCCCCTCCTGTGCTCATGCAGGAGTGGGACCCCAGGCCAAGAGATGATCTCCTTGGCCTCCCTGTCCTCACAGCTTCTCCCCTGCATTGCCACATTTGCACACTGGCCCAAAGATGCAGGATGGGAGAGTCGGTGCCCTCAATCCAGCTCTGCCACTTGTTGCTGTCCTCACAGGTGCAACCAGCAGCCTCACAACAGCTCCTGGGGCCATGCCGGTGCCCACCATGCTCTGCATCGTTCTCACCATCCTTCTCTGTTTCACCCTGAGTGTCCTCGCTGTGCAGGCCTGGCGTGCAAATGCTCTGCGCAGAGGTTTGTTGCACTGAGGGTCTGTGGGGCTGAAGCTTCCAGGACAAGGGGCCGTAGCAGATCAGACAAGGGCTGTGGACTCCAGATGGTTCCCAGACTGCCAACCCATGGGGTAGCCCGTCTGTCTAGTCTGGAAACCAGTGAGACGGTCAGGGCTGGGAGGCCAGGGGGGAGTGAAGGCAGTACCTGGTGCAGCACAGGGTCCAGGCAAGGATATTGAAACTCTCAGAGGATGGACCAAACCTGTGGGGCTGGGCCAAAGATTGTGGGTGACCCCTAATATCCACAATGCTATACCCATAGCCTTCCTTCCTTATGGTTGCCTTCCTTTCAAGTCCCTGGCACAGATGCCCATTCAAACTACGAGGTCGTCTATGAGGAGCTTGACTACACCGTGACACCAGAGTATCAGGACATGCCGAGTGGCTCAGGTGCGTGTGTCATGGGCCTGGGAGGACATGGCTCCAACAGCCCTTCCCTGTCTCTCCTGGCCCATCCCCAGCCATTTCCCTGCTCAGGGAGGACTCTGGGACAAGTCTCCACGCACTCACTGCAGCACCCAACATCAGAGCTTGGCCACGTACTCGTCACAGGGAGCTGCCATGTAGGGACATCTCCAGATTCTCCTCAGTCACCACTGTGCCGTGCCCAGGGTGGAGACCAGGCCATGTTGCCAGGGAGTCTCCCTTTACATCCCCTCCTCCAGGTTCCCCATCTGAAGGCTCAGCCACAAAGCTACCTTATTACACCAGTAACGGGGTGGAAGCCGGCAGCACCAGTATAGCACCAGGTATGTGGCAATCCCAGCTCTGCCGCCTGTGGGTGGGAATAATGCAACCCTGGCCAGGCCCTGGATTCATGCTCCTCTCTCTCACAGAGAACACTGCTGTGACTAGGCGCAACCCCCTGGACGGGTATGATGATGCTGAAGCTGACCTGGATCCAGGAGAGGCTACTCCTCCGGTGCGCAGTGACAGAGTGGTCTGTGAGATAGCAGCGCTAGGAGGTAAGAGGTGCCACAACCTGCACAGCAGCCGATCCGAGTGTTGTGCCGATCTCCATGGAGAGGCAGCTCCTCCATACACAACCAGCAGCTGGGCACAGCAGGGTCCTGGTCCAGGCCTGACAGCCAGGACATGAAATGGCCTCTCTTAAGTCACCGAGTTTGCTCTTTCCAGAAGGGAGACGACTCTCACTGAGCACCACAGTACCACTGGGAGATGCAACAGCCGCCCTTTCCTCAACACCCAGGGACGCAGGCTATGACGACGTTGGTGTCAGCAGCCCTAGCACCTCGCTGTGAGTGCAGTGGGGCTGTAGCATGGGAGTGTCTGAGGACACGTGAGCATGGTGTCACGGGACGCTGCCTCTGCAAAGCCATGGCCTGGCCATGCAGGGCCATGTTCACCTGAGTGACCAGCCATTGGGACCTGCTTGGGACTCTGGACCCTTGGGAAACTGCCTCCATTATTACTGCCACACAAACCCTGGCTGCTGCCTGAGCTTTCATGTCTTTACGCTGTGTATTTATCTCTTTCTTGTTAAGAAAATAAACGATTAAAAATAACCATGTGTGGAGTCTTGGCACCAGAGCAAAGAATTCATTCATTATGCCATATCATCGGGGTGAGTGAGTAGACAAGTAACATATCCTACTACGCGTGATCCTTATCACACCAGTCTGCCACGACATGTTGCTCACCGTCTTCTTGTTGTCCACCATGTCTCCTTGGTCTTTCTCTAAAGGCTTCTTTCTGGCATGTAAGAACACAGCCTTTAAGTGGGACAAGGAGTTATTCTGTCCCAGGCCCAACACACTGCCATTCCCTCTCTTCATGAGCGTCCCTTCTGCCCATATCGCCCATCTGTCAAGCTGCTGAGCCACAACACAGACTTCATTGTGCTCAGTATCCGGGCTGGCTCCTCTGCACTCAGACTGATGCTGACCAGGTTAAATATGATGGTCATAAAGGCAAAGCTCTCTCTTTGACAGCACCCACACAGAGTGGAGTTATCATGGAGCATGTTCCTACTCCTCCCTAGAGTGGCAGGGTCCAGGGCAGCACAAATAGTCACCTGTGCCTTTCAGTTAGGTCCCCAGAGCTGCTGGGTCACTCTGGATTTACTCCAGCTCTTTGTGGCAGTGTCACTGCAAAGAGATGTCGATGCACCAATACGTACATATTATCAGAGTGTGAAATGAAGTTGGATGAGCAGATAGAGAAGCAGGAGGTGAGATATAGACTGTTCAGCCGCCTAGCAGATGCACATGCCCTAAAATAAAAATGTGGCATCAGCCTGACACAACTGCTTCCATGTAGGTCCACCACAACTGCAGCAAGGAAACCACCTCCTTCCTGCCTCCAAGCTCCGTGTTACAATCTTGGAGCCAATGGGGTCTTCTTGTCGGTGGGTGTCACACTTGCAGGAAGTCAGGCACCAACTCCATCCACCTGCAGGTCTGTGCAAGGAGTCAACGCCTTCCTGAAAATGTCCCATGGAGCACTGGAATGGGCCTAACTTGGTGCTAACCTGGATGTTTCTATCCCACTGACAGCCCTTGTTCTTCCTGTGCTCATGTGGAGGGCAGCTGAGGACAATGGGGTAAACGTAAGCTCCAGAGCATGAAGGATGAAGGAGGCGGCAGTAGATGCTGCCTGATGAAAAGGATGGTCCATATCAGGGACCTGTGCCGGGCTCCCTAGCACCATATGGTGCACGAGCTGAGGCATAACTCATACCCCGATATCCACTGCAGGCTCCCAAGCAGGGAGCAGTGCTGAGCATACCAAACACCTCCTGATACAGCTGTGCTGGCGATTACACATTGGCAGGGTGGACAAGATGCGTGAAGCGTATCCGAGATGCATATATGGGCATGCATGTGGATGCAGAAGTTTATTGAAGGTTGGGGCTTCATCAGATGACAGATAACCCTCCTGGTAACGTCTCAAAAGGTGTATGCTGCACTGATTGTCTCCCCTGGCAGTGTGGCTTGCATCTCTGCTGGGGCTCTGTGTCTCCTTTACACTCTTGCGTTGGCACCTACAGGCACCGGGGAGCTGAGGCTGATTGACAGAGGCAGCCGCTGTGCAGGACAGGTGGAGGTGAAGCACGAGAGTGAGTGGGGCAGCATGTGCAGCTGCGACTTCCAGTGGGGTGTCCCTGCGGCGTCCGCGGTCTGCAGGCAGCTGGGATGTGGCACCCTCACTGAGACGACGCTCGTTGAGCACCTCAGAATGACCAGGAGATGCAACATATGCCCTGTCCTCAACACCCAGGGACACAGGCTATGACAATAATGGGGTGAGCAGTCCCAGCATGTTGCTGTGAATGCTGTAGGGCTGTAGCATGGGATCTCTGAGGACACGTGAGCATGGTGTCAAGGGGCGCTGCCTCTGCAAAGCCATGGCCTGGCCATGCAGGACCTTGTTCACCTGGGTGACCTGGGCCTGCTTGGGACTCTGGACCCTTGGGGAA